>JAZHYW010039143.1:0-53769 GCA_037355805.1 Ixodes ricinus | reverse complement strand
TCAGCCAATCACCTTGTCATAGGTTTTCCTTGGTCACCCATATCTGTACATGAGTATGTCCGGCTAGCAGGTGCGAAGGCACTATCACTAGTACTTTCCCAGGAGCCAGCGACTTTAGGTGTTCTGACGACATATGGTGGTATTATGATGGCAGAACTTGTTCTCAAGTGGGTTACAAGAAGTTTTGGTAGTGTGAAACAAATGCTAAGAGCGCTCACTCCAGCTAAAAAAAAAAATAAAAAAAAATTGTTTGCATTGGCGCTTTTCGGAGCTCTCTGGTCAGGGTGTAAGCTCGCATTGCACAAGTCCACTATTTTGCGTAACGCTCTCTCAGATAAGCTTCGCGCACCCAAATGATGACGTCGACTTGACAACCCAGCAATACAGGCATTCTCATCGCAGGCATGGACCATCCACGCTCGGGAGGCTGCTAGTGCGTTCCTAAGAGTGAAGGTAATAGAGACGAGGCGAGATTATCAGAACCGCACCGGTTGGAATGAACGAGGGAACCGCCGAAAGCCGACATGTGCCTCGCGGCCGGGATCTAGACCCGGTGTCCTCTGATTGGCGGACCCGGATTCCCGCTCCGGCCCCGACGCGCGAATATTAAACCCGCAATCAATATTTTGTTCGTCCGACCGTGCATTTCAGCTAAGCTTAACGGGGAATTGACGTTGCGGGACCTTTACACCGATTCACTCTCCACGCTAAATTTAGATAAATTGACGTCACACGATGAACAGCAGTTTAGTTTCTCCAAGCTAAATTTAGCGGGAAAAATGATGACACGAAATTCCAGTGCACCCTGTGCATGGTTTGCGCATACGGTGGCTTAAAAGCTGAAATTGTCGCGAACCAGCCGAGGTTCCGAGTTCGACCAGGTTCGACTTTTTCGAACTTTTAGTGGGAAATTCGACGAACCTTGTATTGAGGTTCGACTCGTGTGCGCATGCGCGACAGGCTGGCCAGTTGGCTTCGGATTGGATGGTACATGGCCAAGGGACAGGTAGAGGTAGCGTTGATTGGTTATTTTCGTTAATACAGTACAAAAACAAATAAGTTATTAACTCCTGCAGCGACTAAATTGGTTTTCTTTTAATTGCCACTGTTTTTATAGAATAAAATAACCATTTTCATAAAAAAGTTCTCCAAACTCATGACATGCTTGTATACAAGGTCTGGCCACACCGTCCGCAAAGTCGAACCGGTCGAACCTGGTGAAAAGCCCGAAGGTTCGTCGAGCCGGCTCGGCCAGTCGAATCCCCGCAAGTCCGACCTAAAAATCTGGTTCGACAAGCGCCCGCGACACCCCTACTTAGCGGGGGTAGTGTAACGAACGAAACCGGGAGGCGGCACAGCGCTGGCGTTGCGGCTGACGCCCGTCGTCGTCCAGTACATTTTATTCGCCTAGGTCATTCACTGGAACAACAATTAAAGAGTGCAAGAAAAATTATCAGCGGCCGACTGAGACCCTAACGGGAGCCGTGGATCGAAGCGCCATCACACCGTCTTCCAAGGAGCGCCGTTCGATGCATGGTGAGACTACGCGGCAACTACACTACCCTCTGGGGCCACCGTAGTCTACGCGCTAAATTTAGCTGGAATCATTAACATCGAGTGACCTAAAACGCCAGTTCACTCCCCAACGAAGGAGGAAATGCATAAATAGAGCTTCTTACTAAATGACCGTTAGTTCTAATCAAATTTACCAACTGATGAAGGTCGCTCGCCAACATGTTTGAGGATTCATTTGATACCGGCAACGCTTTTCGGCCACCTTGAAGCACTCCACGATCTGTTTTCGAAACCGAAATTATCGAGCGTGTATCGCTGCGGGAACGCAGACGACAACGATTAGCGCATTCCAGCCTTCCACGCCTGCCAGCCCAAATGCTGCCAAGCCGCAAAGGAGTGTTTCTTCGCTTACGGGTCGGGAAGCGGATCGGATCGCTGTTGAAATTTTCCGCTTTCGATAAGAGGGGAGGCCTCTCGTCGTTATTCTCTGTTCTTCTTAGCGTCTCGTTCATTACCATCGCCGCTTACGTTTGTCTCTTCGGTTGGAAACCGCTTTTCTGAACAGGCCTTCCCCATAACGACGGGCGTCTGCGAAAATCTCGAACAGATTTTCTTTAGCTTGAGCCTTCGCGGCGGCATGTTTAGTGCAATGTTGCTAGCCGCAGAAGGATTACGTTGCATTCTTTTTTTTATTATTTTTTTTGCTTTTTTTTTTTTTTTCTTTATGGAACACAATATTGAAGGTTATATTTATAGACTATTGAGCACTTTATCGAGGCTCGAGGCAAGAATTCTCGCGTCTTCGTTTTTTCGTTTGGTATTCGCTTGTCGCATATTTATCATTTGTGTGTCGAGTTTTTCTTGTTATTTGTACAGCTTTTGCCTAAAGCGTCAAATAGTAAGTACGCAAAATTTACACAAAATGAAATTATTGCCGAAAAAAAATATAAAATCAGCAGTCTGGTGTTGTGAATATTGTATAGCCATATTTACTAAGCTGTTACAGAGAGGTCGCCGCTTCTGAAGCTGCGGGATGAGTAGTCTTGGTCAGTCGACTCACTGACCAAATTAACAGAGCGAATTGTCGAGAGAAGAGTAAAGTACAGGCAATGTGGTGAATTACGTTGTGTGTGGAGTCCTTCAAAATCTCCGTTTTCGGTGTTCGGGCTTTGTTATACTATCTCGTACTTCGTAAGACACGAGCAGCTTGTTCCGGAGTTGAAGTTGCTCTTGGCATCCGTATATTGCCCAGAAAGAAGCTGAAGAATAGCAGGAGCGAAAGCAACAGGCGTTGAGTCATGAGGCTAAGCATCACGCCAGTTTGCCATGGGAGGTGATGTGGTAAGGATATCAATGGGTGAGGCCTGCAGTGAGATGGGCGAGCCAATGTTCTGCGAGTATTTTTATACGATTTCTCTTTGTTCTTTTGCAGATATGATTGGGCATGGACGAGGTGCGTCCAGTTTCGCGAGGTTCAGTTGCCTGCGCCTTTAGTTGGGGATCGTCCAGACAGCGGAGAGTCTACTGTTGGATCGGCCAGAGGCCAGCGCCGCCAGTGCGTGGTATATATCTATGAAGTGGCCAGCAATTCGGGCTTTTTCCCACGGAGAATGCATTGACTCTTGACTGCGCAGCCCTCTACTTTTTGTTTTCAGTTAAGTGGTTCTTGCCTTCTTCTACGAGAGCCGCGCTTATAGAGGCGCTAGAACCGTTTGGATGCGCAGAGCGCGTTCCATCTGCACAAGGCATACAAGAGTGCCCGAGGCGCCGCGCCCAGGTATCGACAATTTTTTCGAACACTGATGACCCGCCCTGCGGACCGATAACCAGAGATAAAACAAACTGCCGACAACGATCTGTTGGGTTCTTCCGTTGTATGGTCTCTGAGCGTAGTTTGATTTCCTTCCGCTCGATGAGAAGAGTGGAGAGACCAGAAAGTAGATGTCTGTGTATTCCGTCGGGGAATCGTGCGAGATCACTGGACCGTGCATGGCGCAGTGGCGACGGCAGTAACAGCGTCCTGCCGAGTTGAGAGTTGGTGCGCAGGGTTGCCGTTTTATTCGCGCAGAGGCTTTTCCCGGGTCTTAATTGTTCATTATTTACAGAAACAAACAAAATCTTAGCAGGGCTAGGCAATATTATCGTCCTCAATAGTATGCAGGTGTGAGTCTCCGCACATAAATCTGTACTGCAGTGAGGGGAAGTGTTGCCATGATGTTGTGCCGCTGTATTTTGCTCAGAATGGTGCTATACCTGCGCTAAGGTGGCCTGGGAACGAAGCAGAAAATACAAATATGTGTTATATGTTTTCGAAATTTCCAGTCATTAATTTCGATAATTCATTATCGACCAAGTGTGCATTGCTGTGCTCTCGTTAATGGCGCCTTTTGATGGTTGGTGAAGAACACAAGGCAGTGGTGTGCCGATGCGGAATCAGCATTTAGTACCGGGTGAGTAGAGACGGCAGGTTTTTTAAACGAATTGAAAATTCGGTTTCTAATTTGGCTGCGATTTTAGTAGTATGTTGCTCATTGATGGTGCATTTTTCGTAAAGGTAAAGAACGAATTTACCTGAGGAAAAAGCAAGAAACAAAAAAGGCTTAGTTCTTTGGAAACGCAGGCGAAAAAAAAAAATACCGGCTTCAAAACAACACTGGCGGCTGCGCTTTCGCACGTGTAATAGATGGCGCAGAACGCCGCCAACGAACGAGCATATTGCTGAGAGCGGTACTTTAGCAGACGATTCTTCGACAAAGGCTGTGTTCCGCAGGCGGCGACAGTCATAGAAACAAAATAGGCGCGGTAATAACAAGGAACTGCAGTTCCTTGTCTGCGCTGTTCACGATGGTTTTCGGCGTTAAATCTGCTCGTTTGTTGTAGTTGGCGTCGCATTGCTTGTTATCTTCCTTCCCCGTGTGAAACGGCGTTGCAAGTTATTTGCAGATTTCACCGGTGGCGCACACTGCGTTTCCATAGAGTTTCGCCTTTTCTCTTACTTTTTTCTCAGGTAGTCTTCAAATTTTGTGAATTTTACGAAAAAAAAAAATTGATCGGCAACAAAAAATGTGCCGTAGCGCGATAAGAAACCGAATTTTCCGGTCGATTTAAAGAGCCTGCCGTCTCCTTGTTTCACCCTGTAGTTGCTGTTGTTCGAAGTTTATATATGCAGTCTGATTGTTGTTATGGAAATCCTTCACAAACGTATCTGTATATTGATATAGTTTTACTAATCCAAGCATCCTCTCGCAGAGTGGTAGTTTAGTTAACACTCGTCGAAATTGAAACAAAGAAGAAGTAAATGCGTAAGCGAAGAACATTGTATTTCAAGTACCTTGACAGTACTAGCTGCTATTAGCGCAGCTTCAAACATTTAGACAGATTATTTGGAGCCACTAAATTTCTGAAAGGGTATCGATCGGTCGACTTTCAGTTTCAGAAAGTAGAAGGAAATAAAACGGTACAAATAATGTCTCTTCGCAATTTCTACGCACTGTATATGTGTTCCGTTTTATCAGAACATAAATGCATGGAATACAATTTGAAATAGCAGTTTAGGTGCATCGTCTCGTTCTTGAGGCTAGTGATTGGCTCTATTGTAGGAGTTCAGTTTTTTTGCTGTGCTAAACTCTGATCTTGTCTGAATTTCCGATGATGTCGGCATTTCAGGAGCTCGTCGCGAAAGAAATTGCAAAGAGTGGGATGGTGGCCGTAATGAGACGGACCCAGGCGCATTCGATGATGTCGCTTCGATTATCGTGGTCCGCCACAGCCCACGCATATTGCTGTACTACCTTTCGCCGTTCCCGTCGACTCCAAGGCATCGCACACATGCGCGCGCGTCGAGCCACTGCTTTGCACCGAGTAAGAGCAGCTTGACACGGGGAAGCGCGGTTGCTGCGATTGGCCTGAATTTGTGCTCACTGCTATTACGGGCCGACTTCGCTGACCTCTTAATTTAAAGGTGCGCCAGTTGGGCTATTGGACAGCGGTCTGCGTATTCGCGCATACGAAACGGCAAGGACCCAGGTGAATCTGTTGAACGCCGCTGTGCGAAAGTGCACTTTCGCGCAATGCAGTGCTAATAATTTTATGGTGGTTGTTTCTGGAGGAGTTATATTCAAACGGAGTTTGCGTCCATAAAAATTGCGGGACGTTATTTTTCGCGGGATTAATGACATTTTGTGAAAGAATTTACCTGTGGGGTCATGAATGGGTTGCAGGCGCAACTTCTATATCTTCAAATAATGGAGCGCCACATTTAGAGCTTCTGCTTTTCGCGGTAAAATGCATATGAAAATGGACTTTTTTTTTTCAGTCTTGCCTTTGGAAATCTTGATGATAAAATTCGACACTCGCCCACGACAGTCGAGCCATGGATGGGACGAGAACCGCGTGAGCACTCGACTTCGGCTCACGCCCGGCGGACACATTAGTGGTTGTGTCCAATGCGGTGATGAGAAGAGCTGAATCCTAATAATACCATAATGCGTTTTATTTCCTGTTAGTTCTGTTGGTGATTGTGGGCGACATAGAGTAGACGTGGCCGTTATTCTTTGCTCCGAGTTGACGGAATGAACGATGCCTTATTTTCCTCGAATTTATTTGCCGACTAGCATTGCCCAGAAAAAAAAAAAAAAAACTAAGGCAACGTTAAGGAGGATTCTTGCATTTAGCGAAAGTGAAATCTTTTTCATGACCTCATCGAGTGGGGAGGGGAGAGAGAGAGTATTTTTATTTCAACTGAAAATGTTGCTATTCTTCCAACTATTTTTTTAATACTTCTGATTCAGCCTTATTCTAAAAAGAGGAAATTTGGTATCTGACTGAAAATAGTAAGATGTTCTTTAAACAGAGAGAAATTCTTCGATCATTTTCAGATAAACTACGCATGATGCAACCGCCATTTTCGATTGACGTTCTAACAGGTGTCGGCGTCTCGTCTGCGCCCGCCAGTCAAACCCATTTTTTTCCTTGCTACAAAATCTGCTGCTGTAAGGTTTCACGCCGCTTCCACGCTGATACTGTGCCTGGCATGTTGTGAGGGCTGCTCAGGGACGCCGTACTGTAGTGCCGCTGATGAAGAATATCAGCAACGCGAAGCCCTTAATAATCATGTCGTTGCGGGTGCAATAGTCTCATCTCGCGTGTATTTGCAGTGTATCGTTGTTCGCCTGATCACCGCCCTGACTACTGCGTCCCTTTCTTTATCCCATGGCGTTCTCCGATCGACGACGCGCCGAGCTGCGCCATGAAGCAATGGCAACCATTTCCGGCCCGCTTTTGGGCGTGTAATCACCGGCCTGAACGAGCATCGCCTGAACGCGCTTATATTGCTGACATCCTTATCCCACTCTGTAAATCTCCTCTTTCGTCACTGTTGCAGGCCCACGTCTTCGTGCACGAAAATTTTGTTTTTTTCTTCATTTTTATAGAAAAATGAATATTTTATAAGTTTTCAGCGGGACAAAAGTGAGTTCAGTGCACTTAGTTGTTCCTCCCTTTGACACGTAGTTTTAGGCCACAGATGATTTTGCGTTCACTGACGAAGTTAAATTCGTAGAAGGTTTGTAAATGGCGTCGGAAAGTGGTTGAACAACGTCATATGGAGCCATCGTATTTGTCGCTGGAACATACAAGAGGTTTGGTGATTGCCCAAATATGAATTACGACTATTTGCTACCGGGGCATCTGAAATCCCTCTAAATCATGGATGGTACGCGGCTGATACTCCCTTATTTCAAAGAGCTGATCAAACATCGAATATCGAGGCCGCAAATCTCAGGCGATGAGATATACGTTCATTAACAGCTTATTTATATCCTCAAATCTCCGACTGGTGGACTCCCCCTCATTCTCTTCCACACAACGCTTACATTAATAATAATAATTACTAATAATTGCAGATTGACAGGCGCGTGGCTCAAGTCGTTTGACAGCCTGACAGCCGAGCTGGCTTTCTTAATCACTAGCACAATGACAGAGACATCACCCATCGTTTTCATCAGTCACGGCTCCTGCTAACTCTGACGCCGACGATCCAGCTCGCGAGCATCAGCAAACGACCAAACACATCACTCAAAAAAAAAAAAAATAGTGGGTTGTTTTCAAACGGATTATTGCAGTATTTTTATGTTTCTCTTCCACGAAAAATTAAGGTTTGTTCATATTTATTTGTTCTTATCTTTACAAAGCATACACACTTTGTAATACCATGTTTGCACCCCGCGACATGTCGCGCTTTCATTGGTCATACGTCTCTGGTTTCATCGCTCCAGATGTGCTGCGGCCTTGCGCTATCGGCGACATCGGATTTCAAGCTGGTGGTTGTCGTGCCGCTATGGAAGAACTCTCTTCTCTCCTTGCACGAGGAGGAGCCAGATTTCCCGTCGGCGACGCTGCGCGAAGATACGTGCCCTGGCGTCCTGCCAGCACAGGCGCCAAGTGACGAAGCGGCGAACATTAAATGTCTCTGCGCACGACCCCAAATACTGTGAAATCGCTCTTTGGCAGCATTCATTCTCGCTGCGCGTAATGTTGATTAGTTCTGAAACTTCCACCGCGCTTACCCATTTCACAGGTCACCTGTGCCGTCAGTGGCATCCACGACTGCTATCAGAATTTCACCATGCGCCTGCACCCTGCGTCCTCTGAAGCATGCGCATTGCGCGACCCTGCTATAGTTATCCTTATCTGTTTCTGCGCACAGTGCGGGCCGAAATGACGCGACTTTTAATAGGAAATCGGCCGCGCATTATCATGATTTAGGGATCTTATGATGCCCAAAGCCCGCAGTGTGAGGTATCGCCATATGTATAAAGAGTCTGTCGACAGTGCGTAATCATATTTTGAGTAAATTTCCTTTGGCCCCAGGGGGCGTCGTCGCATGGGGCGCCGCCAGCAGTGTTTGACCTGCCCAGTGGCAGTAGTTTCTGGGAAGGGGGGCAAAACACATGCCTTGCCCCCCCCCCCCCCCCACTTTGAGAGGAACTGGGGGGGGGGGGGGGGCAAGGAGCTTCCCCTGCCCCCGGTTGGTACGCCCATGCCCGTCGATGCGCTTGACTGACGGCGGGCGGCTTGCCTTCGATCGAACCTAGGCCGACGTATCGAAGGAGTATGCTTCAAACTGATGGCGGTGCGTGCATTCTGTGTGACATGCTAGTGTGTGGAAGGAAGTGTCATGGCATCAAAGAGCCCAAACCCACTAAAAATAGCTAAATCTGAGACTCGTGGCAAGAGCTCCTTTTTTAATGTAATTTAGTTCTGCAATTAGCCTAGAAGCGGTTTGATGAATAAAATACGGTAGTGAAGCTCTAAAGGAACCTCTCCTTTATGACACGCACAGATCGGCTATCAGCTAACCTATTGACGTGCAATTGCATCGTTTTAATTGTCTGCAACGTTTATAGTAGCAAATCAAACTTCGGCGATCAATTTACGCTTTGCAGAAAGTAATCTATTAATATTGTATCTGAATCGTCGGATTGCCGCTGCAGTCTTGGTAGTTTAACTTCGAAATTTATAAGCGTATACGGTGCTGTCTTTGCGACAAACGGACCTGTCCCTGGTTTGCGACGGCGTGAGCGTAAACGGTGTTTCAAGCAATTCCCGCGGGAAAATTGATCATGTGATCTGCCGTCACGGGAACGCGATTCCAGTTTCCCGCTATGGAAAACTCGACCTATGTATTAAATCTATTTCCGCTAAATTTGGCGGGTAAAGAGATATTACGGCATCTGGGGTTTTCGCCAACAACGTATCGATGCTTGCTGAACGCATCGTCATTTCAGTACTAGATCGTTGTGATGCATGATTGGCGGTCAGTCGATTAACACAGCAGTAGTTGTCTAAATGTATCACGTCGTAGAGGCCGCGCTTTTTTTTTTGTGCATATTTTATTTGGCCTATTTTATTCTAACAGGTTAGGAAATCTGTGGTGCTGTGCCCACAATAAAAATAATCTGGGCATATTCTCGCCAATGTGTAATTTAGTGTCGGCTACCAATGACCACAATTCTGCTGAGCGTAAGCGGAATGTCCTTATATTACTCACCGTGAATGATAAATATAAATTAATAAAACATTTTAAACCGCCAGAAAAAAAAAGAAGACTGCATGATTTAAACAGAAAATATACAATTCGAGACAATGGTAAGAAAACACCGCAGCCTCCTGCTCAAAAAAAAAAATTTAGACAACATGAACCACTGAGGAAGCAAACGTATCCGATTCGAGCTCAGTTATTAAGGCAGAATCTATCACGTGATAGCACAGAAAAGTTCTGAACGCCTCGAGTGCAAATATTCCGCGAGATTTAAGCAAATTTCCACTGCCTACTCTCGATTATCGCACAGAGAGCATGACGTCAAATAATGCGTTTTTCTCCAGTTATCCCCGCCATTTTTTCACGGGCGGAATTCACGGAATTGAAGGGCACCACTGCGGTTTTCTGTTCGTGCAATGCGGCTTATTCGCTGCCATTTATTTGTTCCGTAATGCAAACTCAAGAGTTCTGTTTTTTATTTTGTCTCTTGTAATACATTCTACCAATGTGTATACTGCGTTCGTTGCCTTTTATTTAAGTTCTGTAATGATAAACTCAAGAAATTTGTTTCTTTATTTTTACACTTCCATTAGTTAAACTTGTAATATAATACTGAAATTGTACTAAGCGTTTTATTTAATTTGTAATGATAAATTAGTAGTTCTGTTTTTTGCCGAGCACTTCCATTGCCAACTTTGTAGGTTACGCAATTATCCTAACAATGTGCGTATCTCATTCAGCTTGAGAAATGTGGGCAAAGATATTTTGGAATTTCGTTTATTTTTTACGCCTGTAAAAATATTTTTATGGAGCGTTCACACAATGGAGTTCACAATATGGTTGAGGTGTTCTGGTAAGCATTGCAACCTCAACCAAGCAGTTTGGTTTTTGTAGTTTCTTTTTTTTAATAATTTCGTCGGATCAACTCAATTTAATTCGGTTTAGGCACAACCTGGTTTCGACTGTCGAAGTCATCAGATTTTAAATCGTCGAAATTTTTGCCCATATGTTTAAATGGCTGAAGTCCATTGTTTGAGAAGCTCAATGGCTCTCGAAAATCTGAGGAGAACCGCTTATATAGGTCCACGTTGCGTGAGAACTAACAGGGGCATGCCGGTGAACTCGCCGCGAAGGTTTCTGCAGTTGTTCTTCACACCGTAGTCCCACTGTAGGCAACGCCAGCCACCCAGCGATTCGACAGTTATGGCCTCGTCGTTATATCCATCGTCTGCCCATCAGTCTCGCATGATCTCGCCGGATGGAAGCGAGCGCAATCTCCGGCGCGCACAGCTGAAGACAGTGCACTGCGTCTGCTCCTTCGACAGGTTCGTCTCATCCGGACGCACGGAGACAGACCACGACGCATTTCGATCCACCGCGAGAAAGTTCGTTCATTTGTGGGGGTGGTGGTGACGTTGATTACCTGATTGAAGGGATAGTAGAATCTTCGAAGCAAAGGTTTTGGTTTCCTACCTACTATCCTTCATTCAGAGCCAATCAGAGCTTCGAGGTCTTCTTGACGTCAAATTACTGACCGCTGCAAAAGAAGTAGACGAACTTGCGCTCTCTATATTGATCAAAATTGTCATCTGCTCTGGGGATCTTCATACATGTAGGTCTGTCGCCTGATTTTGCTGCGCAGAAATTGATGGAGCGCAGCGGTATGGCCAATACACCAACCACTCTAACTCACATGTGACAAAAATGCATGTATCGTTTTAAACGTTTTTATGGTTGGGCATCATTGTTACGTGATAATTTTACCCTGCTCTCGATGACGATTTTGCGGTGGATGGCGGTCATTATTGATTGGTTGAGTGAAAGAAAAGTCCAGGTAGATAGCGAGTCGACTCGAAGGGAGGGCTGATTGATTTAATGGTAGGATATAGGCTCAGCACCCGCAAAAGGGAAATACTGTTTCAAAATCCTATTGATAGAACGCTGATAGGGAGATAACACAAAAATGTCTGTGGTGACGAAATAATACCTGGAGAACTGGAACAGCGGGGACAAAACTCAAATCTTCCAAACACAGTTGAACCGGTGCTACCCAGCCATGGGTCATTATCGAAGCTGCACTGTACAGAGTGCTCTACTTCCACTGAGCAACTAGGCTGCTGTCAGCATAGCAACGGGTTTTGTGAGTTGCCATCAGGCTCAACAAGGGTGAAAGGCTTGCATTCAAGGTTTTGATTTGTTGCCGTGATCACTTCGGGTCACCTAGCTGTGTTTGAGATTTGTGGCCGAAAACCTTTGTCCCCTTGTTCCTCTCCAGGGATTACTTTGTCATTCTGTCCAAAGCTCGCTTGCACCTTTCAAGTATTTCATTTGCATTATATCACAGCCCCGTGGCATTGCCTGACCCCCGAAGCTTGGAGACGCAGGCACTCTTTTCACGATGTATTCCATCTTCTCTGCGTGCAGCTTCACTCATTGTATACCGCGCCGTATCCACTTCGGTTTTCCCACTCCCATCAATAACTCATCTCATGCACTTTCGTTCCGATGAGAAATAAATGCACGGCGATTTCTCGATATACCTGCGATATGTGACACTAAAACGCTGCTCTTCTTTGTGTGTGTGCGCGCGGTGTGCGCGCGCGCGTGTGTGTGTGTGTGTGTGTGTGTGTGTGTGTGTGTGTGTTTGGGGGGGGGTTCGAGGAGTTTCTTGAATGGCCGGCGAGTTATGGCCGCTCCGATCCCGGCGGCAGCCGAGCCCAGCTGCATATTTCCCCGGCGGTTTCCGGGGGAAGTGATGGCGCACATGTTCGGCATTAGCCTTGGGAGCGATGTTTTGTTGTTGCACGGAGCCTGAAAGCGCATTGCTGAAAGAGAGAAATGTTGAAGTACACAAAATATGGCGTTCAGAGATCTCGGCGTTGCTGCAGCGCAGGCGGACGACTCAACAGAATGGCCACGCGGCCAAGCCGCTGATGCTGCGTCAGGTAGAATTTCGAGGCGATACCGACTTGGAGTTCGCTACTTTCACGGGATGGCTATTGACTGAAACGCGTATTGCCTATGTGTGTAAGCACGTGTAGTGTATCTTCCTCGGGTCACCCACGGCCACGGGGTCGCGGATAACCTCTCGCTGGCGGTTTGTGTTGTCTTTGTCTCCCGGCTGATGTATTAAAACTCCAATGTCAACATTATAAATACCTACTAAAAAAAAAAAACATTTGTGGTGTAGCATTTTGAATTGATTAATGGAACAAATCATTTTATTTATTTCAACTCTTCTTTCTTTTTTTTGTTATAGGAATGGTAGTATGCCTTCATGCGCAGCAGAATGGTGCTCTGCCGCTTCTCTGCCGGAAAGTGAAACGCGGAGCTTTACGGTGCTCTTACAAGGCGTGACCTTCGTTTAATCAGTTTGAATATGACACAAAATAACCTGCTCAGGTATTCCACTCAGGGTTCGAGAGCTGCGCAGAGCATCGCGTTGCTCAAACACTACCATCACTGAAGACGGCGAGAGCGGCGCGGAGTAGTTACCGGCGCTTTCCCGCTGCGGTTAGGGGAACGACCCGCGGATTTAAACTTGGACGCGCGTGTTGCTGACGCTCCTTTCGCGGTTTCATTGCCTACTTCCAGATTGGCTTAGCGCATTCAATGACGACGAACCACACCACTGTTCGGTAATAAGCTGCACGAATAACCACGAATTATCGAGGACACCGCGCACGGGATCCATCAGAATCTGCGGTTGCGATGTCTTCAAAATCGTCGTTTTCAAATGACCAGCATTCCGGCAGGCAATTTGCGTCTGCAAATCGAAATTTTCCTGAAGGGGCTGAAACATTTTAGAATGGAGCGCGTGGGTTTTCAAGTTTGTAACTTTTCGTACTTAATTTGTTTAATGGTCGCATTTCTAGTATTTGCTAGGCAAAGTGATAGGAAACGTTGTCTTCCTATCACTTTGCTTTTTCTCCAGCGTGTTGGATGTTTCATAGTTTTCTGCCCTGAATTTAAGAAACGGTAATGCTAAGACTTCTCTTGCTCTCACTGCCATTTAAGTCTCTATTTTCTATCATTGCAAAATGAATCCGGGAAGCGCTCCAGGACTCGCGCTTTAGTGTGTCTTCAGGTAGGCTTGCGCCTTCGACTGCGTAGAGGAGTTGCTGTACTCATCATCATATTGCTCCGTGGTTCTGCCGCCGGCAGGCGCTGAATTGCTCGCGCATGATAATCCGAGTAGATTGCACGGGCCCAGGGTCACCGGTTTCCGTCGGCGCTGCGCTGGCCCTCCGGCAACAAAGACGGCTTAGACGCGTGGCTTCGGGGCACCATTGGCTTCAGCCGGTATGCGGCACCTCGCTTACGACGTAGCCGTGGCAGAATTTACTGATCCACGCTGATCGCCAGCGAACGTGCTTGACGACGAGGCAATGGTGTCTCTTCAAATGTTGCGGCACGTTACTGTTCGCCCGCGCAAACAGCCAAAATGGCGCATTGAAGAACATTGCGCCAGCGAGGCCGATACAAGCTGCGAACGCGTCAACAAATCACCGTCGCGGGAAATCACCAGTTTGCGGCGCGTGAAGCTTTATCACGGTTTTGTAGTGAGCGCTTCGAAGAAAGGTAGCCGCATGACGCCAGCCATGTCTGTTTTTGCGGCGCAGGTCTATTGTAGTCAGTATTTACGCGCTCACGCTCTCAAAAGTGAGTTAATGCGAAATTCTTATTTGCCAAAGCTGTGCAGCCAAAGCCACTACGGCCAGGCTGCACCTGCGTTGAAGCATGGGGCGCCAGCAACGCTATACTGTAAATCGTGTATTGCTCAGTCCAAACATGCGCGCACCTTCTGTAATCGGACTCCTTTGTATTTATCTCCCGCGATTCTGCTTCTGAGCATGAGTATGCTCAGCAAGTTCAGTAGTGACTGTTACGTCATTAGATGTATTTACGGAAAAAGTACATCTGTTCTCTGTCTTCACCCACGGGCAAATTCCCGAGCGCTGTAGTTGAGGCGCTGTTCTTATCCGACCTTAGCTCTACAAAGGAGACCCAATTTTCGTTCTGCTCCGACAATGTCCATGCATGTGTTTACGAAGATACGTCTGATAACATGATAGGCAGAAAATAAAAGTGCCCACCTGTTGTAGCCGTCCTCTTTTTTCTTCATCGAGGGCAGGTGCGCCATCTACTGCACGGTGATGTGGACATGCGAGAAGCCGTACCTTGGGAGGCGCCAAACAGTCTTCCGCCGAAATGAAACTCGTCTCCGAGGGTCGGTCATTTCTTTGCCCACACCGCATACAGCACCCGCGCTGCGCCCGTCGTTGCTTTCGGCGCTCGTCTGCATACGCCAGTGTACCTGCCGTTTCTTTTACCCACCCGAGCTTGGGCCGTTGCAATTTTCGGCAGGTTGCCTTCCACTGGCGCTGGTCAGCATAGGGCGCACACGCTTCTGTAGGTAGTGATGACATTTCATTGTTCCTTAACCGCAGGGGGCGGGAACAAAACATTACAGTACGTGTATACTAGCACTAAGAAAGATACAATGTTAGATCGTTACATTTCAAACATGGCGACAGAGCATTTAAAATTGGCAGGTCCGTAGGTATATAACATGACCGCAAATTGAATTCCACTGGAAAAATGGATAAATGCGATAGCACTGGCAATTTTTTTTCCTCGATTATTCTGGAGTATTTACGAAGTACCTCGTAGCAGGCGAGACAAAAGTATTGGCGGCGAGATGCAGGCGCCCTTCCGCTGCCTTTTCACGTCACATACTAACAAGGATGGTGTTGTAATTGTTATGGTGGCTTAAATATTGTTTGAAATAACGCGTATTATCTAAATGCATCGAGAAACTTTGGTGATTTGATCGTCAAGTATCTTGGCCAGGCATATGGTTCCCATCGACGCTCACGCCACATATCAGCCAGAGCCAGAAGTGTCGCAAGGTTGATTCGCGAATGTTTCAAGTTCTGACATCGGTTTATCCACAACGTAACAATTTTCCGAAATGTGTGTATTTTCGTGGTAATTTTGCTCAGCCTATTTGTACCGTAGTAATTTTCTCGTGGTCTGTCACTGTTACCTTAGCTAAATTTTTTGCACACGGGGACAATGGCGGCCTGAGATGATCCAGTGAGGAATAGACTCGGTGGGGTTGGTGATCTTGTAACTGCGCTGACGCCAATAGTCTGATGATCAGACAGTGGAGTTGCTGCAATGTGGAGAGGAATTCGTCTCAGAGTTGGTTTTGATTGCAAGGGATATTTGGTAGACTACGTGCTACGTCTTGAGGTGTATAATTAATTAGGTTTTTTTGTTTTTTCAATCAGCCATAAGTGCTCGGCGTCATTCTGACATCATTGCAACCCCCGTGCGGGATGCACACGGACTTGCCCTCCTCTTCGCCCCGTTCTAGGCCACCTCCCCGCGCTAGTTGCTTCTTCTTTCTTTTTTTATTTATTTGTTGTTGTTGTTGTTGTAAGGGCTTTGCGTTGTTTGGGTGAGAAAGAGAGCAAGAAGCTCGAAGTGGGAGCGAGCGACAAGTGACCGCTTCCTGATGGAGCGCAAGAGGGTTACTGCGTAGCCGCCATGACGATGGCGAGCGCGAGAAGTATTCCGGCGCTGCAGGGCACTGCGTGTTTCTGTTCTCCTTTTGCAACGGTATAGGGACGTTGTATACATTTTTACTGCTGCCGATGTTTAGCTTTTCGACTTCTTATTTTGACGTGTGTAAAAAATTTCCATTTCTTTATTTTCATTATTATCTTGTTGTCGAGACGAACTTGGCATTTGTCGTGTTTTTTATTGTGGGCATTGCTGCTGCTCGTAGGGTGCATGTTGTTGTTTTGTTGTTGTTGTTGTTTGCCGCTATTATATTGAAGGGTTTCCGCGTAGACAGTGTCTGTTTAGAAAATTTAAACTCGGCCTTAGATCTTCCGGTGCACTGATCGGCTCAGGTCTCCGCCGGAATTCGCAGAAAGACATCGTCCTTCCAACGCCGAGGTGGCGTAGTAAACATTCGTGGCGCGTGCTCATTTCGGGGTTGCTGCGCAAACTGATAACCTGATTTCGGGATTTCGGGTCTCATTATTTTTCAGATGTTGAAGGATCACACGGGACCGTTGTCGTTTGGTTCCGTTTCGGAGATGTAGAATTTTTTGTAGCGGGCAGTCTCATCAATATACTTGTTTTTTGATCGTCCTTAGAGAACTCCGGCATAAAGAAGGAACAAAGGTCGTTTTCGTCAAATGAAACGTTTAACCACTAATTTCTCCACGGTAGACGTAAGGAGCTGCGAGAACTTCTGGTCAGCCGGAGTGTCCTTGTACAACTTACCATTGTACAGGTCGAAGCTGTTAAATCTTCCCCCCAACTTCGTTAGAGAGAGCGCTCAACAGGCTTGCAAAGACGGTGCGACGCCGCTTGGGACGCAAGCGGCAGTTCATGTTTGTAAACAGCAAAAGGAATGGCAAACTGAAGTTATCTGGGACCGCCGAGACCTGCCTGATGTACCACGCGGGTCAAGTAATCGTTGCAGGTGATACCATGCAGCTTTCGTTGCTCCAACACTACAGCGCGGATTAATCTATTCGAAACTCTACAATGCGACCACTTTGCCGCAGCGCTCAGTCCCACTGCAAAAAAGCGAAATTGCATGTTACCGCCGAATCCGTACGTATCATGAAGAGGGGCGTGGGGATTACTAGAGCTTAAAGAGCGCCATTGTCTTCTGCGGAGGGTGCAAGGTGAAGGCTGCGCTGGCTTGGCGGGGACTTTGTTGCCGCTAACGGTATCCGCTTGTTCCGTAAATAAAGTTGTAGTTAGCCAGTATAGTCGGTGAGCCCCTTTCATTCAATTATCACATCACGAACAAAATCGCATCTCCAAATGCATTCACGTCAGTAGTTTTGTCCACATATCCTGAATCTGCGCGAAAACTTCATCCCCTTCACATCAAATGGAATTTTCAAACTCCGCCAAGAATTCACCCCATATATCACCGCTGCCTCCGAATTTCACGCCTATTCATTACTACATCATTAATTTCACGAAGAATTATCATCACCACGAATTCACAAATTTAATGTGAATTTATCGCAATTGTCAATACATACTTCGAATCCGGAATTCACCATTGCTCCAAATGTTATCATTTCACGAATTTCATCCGGAATACATTACATCATGAATTGAATTCACCATTACTTCAATGAGTTATTCACATCATGTCAACACGAATTACTGGAATTTTCGCCATTACATCATGAATTCCGTATAATTCACGAACTCATTCAGTTCATTCTAAATTAGCTCAATTGCTGGTAGTTCTTCCCGAGTTCAAATTCTGCGGAATAGGGGACAGGCGTTTTTGCGTCAGCCACTTTGTCTCAGGGACCTGACTTCGTCGGGGAAGTAAAGGAACGCAAATGCACATTGATAGAGGCCAACTCCAGCCACGTGCCGCGCCAAAACAGCGTAAATAAATTTTAGATGCCGCGGGAACCGGCAGGCTAGTGTGCCTGCTCAGGAAGTGTTCAAGTTGTCTTCGTCTCATCATTGCAGATACTGCCACGCTTCTCTTAAAGCATTGTTACTATATTAAGTGCTCGACAGAGCCGTATTTTTTTTTTGCGCGTATGCAGCGAGACTGATGGCTCCAAATTGCCCCTGTCGTTGCAGTAACAAATTGAAAATTCCGCCTATTCTCAAATTAATAACTGTCTCACTATCACGTGGAAAATTATTCACGGAGCTTTCATCATCGAACTTGTTCAGAGCCACTCGCACATACATTACCATCACGTCACGAATTAATTGGAGTCATTCACAATCACACACACTCCAGCCCAAATCTACGAGTGTCATTCAATTTTCCACCACGATTTCATCCAATACACCACTACAAATCCATTCAAATCCATGAGTGACATCACCATCATATCACGATCTCACTACGAGGTCATCTCAAATTCACGAAGTTAGTTCACTACGCTATCGACAATTTCATTTTCACCATCACATCACGAATTCATCTAAATCCACGAATTATTCACCATCATTATCACGAATTCATCTATCTCCACATCACATCATGAATTCAATGAGTCTACGAAGTCATTCACCATCATTATCACGAATTTAAATTATTAAAGTTCACTCATCACATCATGATTTTTTTCACCCCCAAGAATTCATTCAGAGCCATTCAGGATTCACGCCGTGAATGTGAATGAAGGTGATTGAACGAGTTCATGAATGAATTTGCCGAGGCTGGCCATGCAGCTGCGGGACAGTGGATGACGGTTTCCGGTTTCGCGCCAGGATTTCCGGCTTGGCTTGGCTGTTCGGCGGCTCTAGTTGGTGTTGGGGGGGGAAGTAGGGCGGTTGCTGCTCCGCCGTAGTTTCCTCGCTGAAGTATTGTTCCGCGCGTGGATGGAGGTCAGAGCAGCCGCAAGTACGTGCCGAGAATGCCTGTGCATGCGGGCAAAGGGAAAAAGAAAATGCATGAGCATTTCAAAAAAATTGCATTTATGAGCGTGGATGAAAAGTTACGCTTGGGAAGTTCCGAGAGTGAGCCTTCTAATGATTAGTCTTAGCGGCCCACAGTGTTGTCCAGATAAAGTGCAACAATTGTTCAGATGCAAAGCTCAAGGTGACAAAGCTCGTCTCAATGGGACACTGCAGTGGCTCACGTCTCGATAGAGGCCTATATCTACCTGCGAAGACATCTATTGTTGCCTCGATATTACGCGCCTGCACCACTTCGGTGCGCGGACTTGGGCGGTAGACACTAGATTGCGTACCAGCGTATTAAAAAACGACAAGTGGTGGCTGAGATGTCACACCTCAGCGGTGCGCGTGCGTGTGTATGAAGGTATTCTAGTCCTCGAAAGAACACAAGGCCAGTCAACGATTTAAGCTTCACCCGCAGAGTGGCTTGAGAGTTCTGCCCGAGAGTTACTTGTTTCGAGAGGTACAAATCCACGAATTTCTAGGTAAATCGAGCCGAAGGATCTTGCATGCGCTCAAATCGTCGGAGCAAAGTACCGCGAATTTCAGCAAGGCGGTTTCCGGCGCCGCCAACTTGCTGCTGGTGTATTGTTGGCCTCGTTAAGGTGCGCCCACGGTCGCCAGACTGAAGTTCTGCCTAAAGCATTTGGGGGTGTTTTCCCAAAGTTGTTTACCGAGAGCGATATTTCCGATTGAGGCATTGGGCATTTCCTGCCTGTTTTACTTTTTTCTGGCGCTCTGTCGAGAAAAAAAATCCACGATTGCCCGTACGTGGTTTCACTGTTTTCAACACGAGCTCGAACGCATCAAAAACACAAATGATCTGTGGTGTTGCCCCCGTTGTTTTCAATTTAGTTAAGAAATGCGACGGTTGGATTCGCTTTTGAAAAGGCGTTCGACAGCGCTGTCATTTGATATGCACTCTGCCATATTTGCAGACCGAATTTGCTGCCCAAACACGAACATCGAGGGCGTTTCGTAGCGTTTCATCATCCGTGGATTATCGTCACGGACATATGGGGACGAAAAACGCTAACAAATTCACGGCGTGAAACGTCACTGTTGTCTCGAGGGATACGGTCCGCCGCCATCGCCTGGGAAGGGCGTTGTTGCAACGGCGTCGCACAACGGCCGGTGCTCAGCGGCCCGGGAGAAGAGGAAGTTCTGCGGGCTGAGGAGGAATCCCTGACATTCTCTTCGGTGGCGGTCTTCTTCGAGTGTGCTTCGCAGACGCGGTGTTGCACTGCCCTGAGGATGCGCGTCAACTCTACCATTTGCGTCATTGATTTGTTTCTTCGGCAGCGGATTTGGGATTACCTTCTGTAGAGCAGTAATGGTCTGTCACTGCGTCCTTGTATGAAGGGAGGGGTGTGCACCATCGCGTCTCTTTAGTGCGCATGTTACGCCTGTGCTCCCATTGGGTGGGACGAGTCTCGCGAATATGTTATGCATGTTCTGGTAATTGAGTATCTATTATCCACTCGATTTTATTTTGCTGCCGCAATTTCTTCGACGGATTTTCGGTCAGATAGTAGCGCGAGGGATCTTGGTTGTAATAGAGACATGCTGCGATGGTGGTTTTATGCAGTGAAGAACGAGGAACAATGAGCTTGGGACAATCTGGTTTCGGTGTCTGCTGCAGCCGGGTTTGCCACATGCCTCCGTTAAATCTGCTGCTCTATTTTTCATTTTCGCTTGGCGGCCAGGCCTTGTGGTGAATTGCTAGTGGAAGTTATGATACAACTTTATCCTATATATTTTTCATTTTCATTTTGGCCTCCAGAGAATACTTGCGCGATACAGTTTTCCACAAAGGGCGCAGCCATCTTGGAATGTCGTCGCTTTGATATGCGGTAACAGCCTACGCTGCTGGAAGGTACTTACGAGGAACGGTGTGATTGTCACACATGCTCGTTTTTCACCTATTTTCGCATATTCCAGATTGAAACGTTTTATTTATTTTTTTCAAACTCTGGGGCGGAACCCACGTGACGGAGAACGAGAAACAGAAAACGTTTTATCGGAGGCCATGGGCGTAGCCTTATTTGCTGGTTGACGACGTAAACGCTTTGCAATTTCAAAATAAAAGCGCAGTCAGCCTGAAGGCATTGTCTTTTAACTCTTCTGTTCTTCTAAGCCATTTTACCAGCTACAATCTTCGCATTTAACAATTATCGTCATAAAATAAGGTTCACGGGAAAAACGCGCTTCGATCAGGCGCGATTATCGCTTGTGCGTTTTGCTCGGTGATGACGCTCGCAGAGAAAGATTAATGCCTGACGCGCTGGCTTCAGAGCAACATTGTTACAGCAATGGTAAATGCCCGGTTTGAAGCAAAGAATCCCTCACCTGATTTGTTTAGTATTTCACGCCATACTTCGTCGCAGCTCGTCGCGCTCCAATGTCGTGCGCTGTGGCTGGATCGCGGTCGTGAGTTTTCCGTCATTCGAATGGGAGCTGCGCCGATGGCAGCATTCGACGTTTTTTTGCTGCATCGGCCTGGTATATTAGGTGTCGTCTTCATTACGCTTGGGCGCGAATTTGTAATGTGGCGCTGACATCATTCTTAATGAGGTTCAGAAAATAAACGCGCCTTTGAGTTAATGAACGTGTCTGCACTTGCGTCTCGAAGTTCGCCTGTCTTGCTAATCTACCCCGTGGCAGCTCCTCTGCCGAGAGCACTCGAGCTTATGCGCTAGAAAAGTCCGTTTCTAAGCGTCTTCCGGGTTTCAATGTCGTTTCCCTTTTTTTTTTTCCGTCTCTTTTGATTTTGACGCGTAAATTCTTGTATTCTAATATTTTCGAAGCTTACGGAAGTGTCCATTTCGTTCCATGAAAAGCATGGTGAACAACTGGCCACGAAACCGTCTCTTTTGTGTCCGGAAAGAGTTCTTCGGAATGGAAAACAGCTCCTTCTGAGCGTAGGAGTTGCTGAACAAAGAAAGTTGTTCATCACGTTTTCGTTTTGAAAGACCTTTATTATTTTAGAAAATAGAATTTTACTGTGACAATGTATTTCAAATTTATTTCTTTTGTTTCCTTATCACGTTTGGAGATGCATTCTGGAAAATCTGATGACTGAATGTTTACGCGCTTCATCCAAGGCCAAGCGTAAGAGTTGAGAAGAAGGGAACTCCTCTACTCCTCTTTGTCTCCGAGATTGGGCCCGCACCGGCTTTCTCCTCCGCCTGGGCACTGCCAACACCACCTCGATCAAAGTCACTAGATAGACGTTCACAGGTGAGGTTGAGCGAGCAGATTTGACAGGGAGGTTATACTTCGGCTACTAGTTCGCCCACCAACGCTGGCATCGGGATCCGACTGCCCTTGGAGAAGAGGGCTTTGAGGTCTCGATTACTTAGATGGTCCTAAAAGCTCGCGATTTAGAATACAAATCATGGGTCTGTCTTCTGACCCGCAGCCAGGCTCCTTTGCGGAGGGCAAGGAGGCGGGTACAGGCAAGGTTACCGCGTAGGCCTCCATTGTGTTTACTTTCAGCCGCCTCGCCTCTTCTCATTTCCTCCTACTTATCGAGTCTGCGAGACATACAATACGTGACGTGATCGTCGTGGTTGATCGTTGCGCTGCGGGGAGTTTGGTGTTGGTCCAGCTATAGGAGGGCATTGCCATTGCGAGTTTCCAAGTCGTTTAAACGATGTTGTGGCCAATCGACCGTAGGATTCCCTTGGGAATTGGCGTGCGTGAGAAACAATGTGTGAGATGGATCAAGTTGATTGGCGGTGGAAGTTCCGGTTCGGTTGGTTTTATCAGATCGACGAAGTTAGCTATGTCACGTGATGTGGTCATTGCTTGGTCTGATAGTGAGGAGAGTATGAGGAAGAGTTGGCTTAGTATACAGCGGCTGCGTCATTTTCTTGCTCGGCTCATGTCGCAAGGAGCTGTGGCCCTGCTCCAGGTCACCGATTCTAGCGCCTGCTGCGCCAGTACCAACTTTAAAGTCAATGCATTCTGTTTTTACAGTACATCCTGAAAACGATAGTACTACGTGGAATGTCACCGATGTAATACTGTTTACTGGCGTGTTTTGGGTATACCCATTCCGTCTCAGAATCCGCGGGGAGTTTCCGGCCGCTCACAGTAGCCAGCAAGAACAAAAAATATATTAATACGTGACACTATACCGACCTGACATATTGACCTCTAGCACTTTACAGCGATAGATCTTCGCGCCCGCCTGCAACGATAGCAGCGCTTTTCTTCGTTGTACGTTAGTGTGTCGTCTCCTGGGACGTGGGCATGTCGTGACAATTGAACCAGTTCAACTTGACTCGAGAGGGGAGATGTTTTATTGACTATTGGAAGTACCACCTTCCACTGATTATCGTTGCCGACAATCCGCTCCAGATCCACCGCAAGGATCGTCGGATCTAAGAGAATTGTTGAACGATGTCCTTGCCGTCGTAAAACTATGCGTGTAACAGGCACGTAGCCAGGATTTGTCTCGGGAGAGAAGGAAAAGACGTTGCATGTGAGGGGCCCAACGGCAAGCGTGAAAAGATTTCGCAGGGATAGAGCCCATGCTCCCTCCCCCCCCCCCGGCTACGTGCCCGGTGCGCCGCGCCGACTGCGCTCGACCGCTGCAAGCGCCCATCTGCAGCCGGATTAGCGCTGCTCCGTGGCCGTCCTGACCGCCCTGCGCAGCAGCGGTGTGTCGTCTGCCTGCGATTCACTCAACTGTTTGCTTTGTTTACATCGTTCCAGTTTTCTGTGGATCTGGATAAAACATACTGGATGAGCGATGCACCTGCAAGGAATTTTCTACTACCAACTATTCGCACGTGACAGAGAGTTGGCCACAAAATACAATGTTTTCCCTGGCTTTTTATAGATCACGGTCTACGAAAAGCTCTCTAGCGTCTGACTCGAGTGACCTTGCGCGAGGGGGCTGGCAAGCGCCCCTGGGCTTCGGCGGGGAGCCGCTCGGGGGCGCTTTGCCAACGCCCTCGCTCAAGGTCACTCGAGTCCAGGAACGTAGAGGGAGCTCGTAGACCGTGTTTCCCCTCCGCCAAGGAGGTTATAAAAGCCAGGGGTACGATGCAATATTGGAAGCCTAGTCCTAAAACGTTTAAACGATTCTGTGGCCAGCGTGACCGTAGATCTCTCTGTCACGTGCGAGATGGATGGTTGATTGTAGAAGGATTCCTTGCAGGGTTGCGCGCGCTCCGTCCGGTATGTTTTATCAGATCGAAGGCTAGACGTGAAGCAAGCAAGCAAGCAGTTGAGACGGATCACGAGCAGACGACACACCGCTGCTGGTACACGGGGCGATCAGGGCAATTGCCGCAATCGCAACGGAGAAAACGAAAGCCTGGCGTCGCCGGGACGCTAATTTCCTCCGGCTACGAGATGGGCGCTTGCAGCGCGGTCGGCTGCCGCAGTCGGCCCGGCTTTTTTTCAGCGGGAGTTATCTTTCCCCGGTAAGCCCTTGGCGTATTACACACCAGGCACGTAGCCAGGGGGGGGGGGGAGGGAGGAGAGGCATGGGGCCCGCCCCCATCCCCTCGAAATCTTTCCTTTTGCTAGGCCTCTCTACCCCCTCCCCTCATACAGCATTTTTCCATGCACCCCCCCTCTCTCCCGAAACAAAATCCTGGCTACGTGCCTGTTACACACACATAGTTTTACGACAACAGGAATCGTTCAACAATTCTCTTAGATTTCCGACGATCGCTGAACTGCGGAAGCGATGGATCTGAGCCGTTGGTCAGCAGCGATGGCTGAACCTCATCGAAGTGGAGCGTGGTGTGCTCCGTGCACTTCCAACAGTCAATAAAACATCTCCCACTCTCGAGTCAAGTTGAGCTGGTTCAATTTGTCACGACAGCAAAGAAACGTCCCAGGGGACGACCTGCATAGCGGCCGCAACGAAAAGAAAAAGCGCTGCTATCAAATTTGCAGGCGGGCGCGAAAAATCATCGCTGTAAAAGTGCCTAAGTAATGGTCCAATATGTCAGGTCGACATAGTTACGCAATCACGTGTGTATATAATTTGTTCTTGCTTTGGCTACTGTAGTAATTAGCGGCCAGGAGATAAAGAAAACTCCCTGCGGATGCAGGCAGATGAAAGGTACATTACCCAAAACACGCCAGTAGGCAATTGTTACATCGGTGACGTTCCACATTGAATACTATCGTTTTCAGGATGGTAACGGTCTGTAGAAAACAGAATGCATTGACTTTAAAGTTGAGGGTACATAACGAAGCGCAGCAGGCGTAGAATCGGTAGGCTGGGCGGGGGCCACAGCTTCTAGCTGCGACGACTGATAATGAAACCCACCAGCACCAAGGAGGATAGAAGGGCAAGAGAGGCATGACGCCAGCCGCGTAGCCTCCGCAAGCCAAGCTCCCTTGACGCCTCGCCTCTTTCTCATTTTCCTCCTTACTCTCCTCACTTATCAGGCCAACGTGACCACATCACGTGACCGCAGCTAGCCTTCGTCTAGCCTTCGATCTGATAAAACCAACCGGACGGAGCGCCCGCAAGCCTGCAAGCAATCCTTCTACAATCAACGATCCATCTCACACGTGACATGTCACGCGCACCAATTCCCAGAGAGATCTACGGTCACGTTGGCCACAACATCGTTTAAACGTTTTATGACTAGGCTTCACCAATATTGCAACGTGCCCCCTCCTATAGTACTTCTAACCTCCTTGACCAACACCAAGCTCCCCGCTACCCGCAACGATCAACCACACGACGGTCACGTCACGTATTGTGGTCACGTTGCCTCGATAAGTGAGGAGGGTAAGGAGGAAAATGAGAAAGAGGCGAGGCGACAAGGAACCATGGCTTGTGGAGGCTACGCGGCTGACGTCATGCCCCCTTGTACCCCTTTATCCTCCTTGCCCTCCGCAAAGGAGATGCCGCAACCTGGCGAACTTCGAAGGTCCCAGTGGGCCAATCAGCGCGTCGGAGGCAGACACGTGACTGTATTCTAAATCACTAGTTTGAGCGCAGGGCCAACACCATCTAGAATAATCGAGGCCTCAAAACGCCCCCTCTTCCTCCAAGGAACGTCTTCACGGTCGGATCCCGATGCCGAGCGTCCTTCTTGGCGTTGATTGGGCGCGAGGCCCAGCCGAGCACTGACGCAGCACTCCTGTCCAATCTGTGTCTTCGCTCAACCTCACCGTGGTGACGTCACAACTCTAGTGACTTTGATCGAGGTGGTGTTGGCAGTGCTGTCAAAGCCACGGGCGGGAGAGAGAAAGCCGATTGCGGGCCAATCTCCTCGGGACACAAAAGAGGGCAAGAGGGAGTTCCCTTCTTCTCCAACTCTTACACGCTTGGCCTTGGAGTGAAACGCAGTAGAAACATTCAGTCATCAGATTTTCCAGGATGCACCTGACTCTGCATCTCCAAACGTGGTAGCGTTTCTCAAGGAAGCCAAAAAAGAAGCTCGTGAGAGATACATTGTCCGCCGGTAAAAGATCTATTTTCTAAAAAATAATAAAAGGTCTTTCAAAAAACAAAAACGCGATGAACAACTTTCTTTGTTCAGCAACTCCTACGCTCGAAGAACTTGTTTCCATTCCGAAGAACTGCTCGGACAAAAGAACGATTTCGTAGCCAGTTGTTCACCATGCTTTTTCATGGATCACAGTGGACCTCCGCTTCGAGAAGTATTAGAATACAAATTTACGCGTCAAAAAAATAAAAAGAGACGGAGAGAAAAAAAAGGGGGGGAGGGGTCTAGGTACTGACACATTGAAACCCGGAGGACATTTAGAAACGGACTTTTCTAGCGCATAAGCAGAAGCTCGGTGTAAAAAGAGTCTCGATTTTCAGAGGGGCTGTGGTGACTCCACCACGAGGACGAAGTTGGCAAGACGAGGAGCGACGCGAAGAGGGAACTTCGAGAAAAAAGGGGCAATACCAGAAGTGCAGACACGTTTATTAACTCCAAAGGCGCGTTTATTTTTCTGAACCTCGTCGTCACTCTTGAGGGTGAGTGGTCGGCACCGATTCCCGCAAGTTAAAGCGCCCAACGTGGAGGCCAACGCGCCTGTATGCCCACAAACCGTGCAACAAAAAGAAGAAAAAAAAACGTCAGATGCTGTACTTCTATCGGCGCAGCTCCCATTCGAATGACGGAAAAGTCACGACCGCAATATTCAGCGCGATCCATCGAGCCTATACGGGCACACGACATGGAACTTGCGCTCGCATTGGAGCGCGACGAGCACGTGCACGAAGTCGTGACTCAGCTCGTATGGCGTTGAAGAGATACTAAGCAAATCAGACCGAGGGGTTCTTGCTTCAAACCGAGGCATTTTGCACCATTGCGAAAGCCTAGTGTGTTTCACCTTGCACAGCCGAGCCGAGCCGATGGGGCCGAGCGTCAAAGTCAGGGCGCGTGTCTTTCTCTGCGAGCGTCATCGCCGAACACAGACACACAAACGCAGTGAATGCGCCCTGATCGGGCACGTTTTGTCCGTGGGACCATATTTTTATGATGATAATGCAATTAAATGCGAAGGTGCAAGCGAGCTGGACAAGAATGACCAAAATAATCTCTGGAGAAGGGGAACAAGAGGGACAAAGGACAAACACTATTTTGTGCGCCTTCGAACCTTTGACTGCGCTTTGACACGATGAAACGAAGTACAAAACGTTTGTCGTCAGCCAGCAAACAAGGCACAAAGGAGGAGCTACCGCCCATGGCCTCCGATAAAACGTTTTCTGTTTCCCGTCGTTCTCCGTCACGTGGGTTCCGTTTCTGGTACGCGGGACGAAAAAATAATAAAACGTTTCAATCTGGAATATATCCGAGAAATTACAGGAGAGGAAAACGAGCATGTGTGACAATCACGCATTTCTCGTAAGCACCTTCCAGCGGCGTAGAGAGATCAGAACGATGTTTTACCGCAAATCAGAAGCGACGACATTCAAGATGGCTGCGCCCTTGTGGAAAAGCTGTATCAGCGCAAGCTGGCTCTCTCTGGCGGCCAAAATGTGAAAAATAGAAGGGATTCTATTCACCCTATTTTATATAGGATAAGTTGTATCATAGCCTCCGCCATACTGGAAATGCCTGGCAGATCGCCACGAGACGCGGCCGCCGAAAGTGAAAAAATAGAGCGGCAGACAACGGATGAGAGGAGAGGCATGTAACGGGCGCCCCGCTGCGGCGAGACGCCGAAACATAGTTGTCCCGAGCGATGGAATGTCCGCTCGTGCTCCTCGCGTTCTTCGCGCTACCGCTTCTTTTGCTCGTCGGGTTTGAAAACCATGTTTCGGGTCCTCGCCGCTGCAAAAGCCGTGCGCTGACTACAGGCTCCCCGAGAAATGCTCTGTGCAACCAGATCCTCGCGCTGCTAGATCTGCGACCGGGCGCTCTATGGATCCGTCGTCGAACTGCCAGGCTTTGGGGGTATAAAGGAGGCTGGTCGTATCAAGCTTGGCCAAAGGCATCTATAAAATATTTGAGGGATGATAATAGACATTGTGCTCAATTACCCGGGAACCCAATGCGTGCTTTCTATTCGCGAGACTCGTCCCGCGAAATGGGGAGCGCAGACGTAACACGTGCGCACTAAAAGAGACGCGATGGTGCGCACCCTCGGAGAGAGCAGGCTTTGTCTCCTAAGGACGCGGTGTTTGGACCGTGCAGAAAGCACCGCAGGGAGGGTGTCAGGGCCGTCCGCCCCAACGCGGCCAAGGAGCAAATCAGTGACGCAAAAGAACGGCCAGAATTGACGCGCACGCGTTTTCTGGCCGCCGTCGCTCCGCCGAGTCGAGAGTGCAACACGCCCGACGACCTCGACGTCTGCACGAAGCACGCTCGAGAAAGACCGCCACCGAGGAATGTCGAAAGTTCCTCCTCGAGAATCTCCACGGGGCTTCCCCTTCTCCCCGGGCCGCTTGAGCCTCGGCCATTCAAAGTGCACGACGCCGTTGCAACGACGCCCTTCCGAAGCGATGGCGGCGGACGAAGCCGTGCCAAGGTAATCCCTCGAGATAAACAGTGACGTCACCGATTTCACGCAAGTATTTGTTAGCGTTTTCGTTGTCGTCCCTCCCATATGTCCGTGACAGCGATGTCCACGGATGATGAGCATATTTACGAAGCACCCTCGATGTTCGTGTTTGGGCAGCACAAGTTCGCGGTCTGCAGGTATGGCGGAGTGCGCTATCAGAGGCAGCGCTGTCCACGCTTCAAAAGCGGGAAAGAGATCCAACCGTCGCGCCCCTATTGGCTTAAATTGAAAACAACACCGCTGGGGGCAGCACCACAGATCATTTTTGTTTGTGTTTTGATGCGTTCGGCTCGTGTTGAAGCAGTGAAGCCACATAAGATTAGGCAGTCGTGGATTTTCTTTTTCTCGACAGAGCGCGGGGAAAAAAAGTAAAAACGGGCAGGAGTCGTGCCCAATCTTCGCCTCAATCGAGAAATAATCTAGTGCACATGACTCGTCTCGGTAAACGCGCAACTTTGGGGAAAACAAGCAGGACACCCCCAAAATTGGGTGGAAAGCGCTTGTTGGGCAGGGCACCAGTCTGGCGACCGTGGGCGCGCCTTAACGAGGCTTAACAATCACACCAGCAGCAAGTTGGCGGCGCCCGGAGACCGTACTAGTAAACGGGGAGGTCCTTCGCGGTATACATACGACATTTGAGCGCATACAAAGATCCTTCGACTCGTTACCTAGAGAGCTCGTGAGACGACACCTCTCGAAACAAACAACTCTCGAGCTGAGAACTCTCAAGCCACTCTATGGACACGGCTCGAGAGATGCAACTTAGGATCCGTTGACTGGCGCTGTGTTCTTTCGAGGACTAGAATGCCTTCATACACACGCACGCTTTTGCTTGAGTGGTGACATCTCAGCCATTTTTCCGTCCAATCGTTTTTTTTATGCATTTTGAAGTGCGCGCAATCCTGTGTCACTCAGCTCGAGGGCGTAGCTTTTGGCTAATGCATAGACGCCATATTACCGCCCAAGTCACGCACCGAGTGTGCGAGAGCGTCACGCGCTGGCACATTCGGGGCAACAATAGATGTCTTCACCCTGAGACAGACAGACATGTAGGCACCCTATCGAAGACGTGAGCCGCCGCAGTTGACCGCAGTGTTGGGGACGGCCTGACCGTTCGATACCCGAAGCACTCGCACAACCCGGGCTTTACACATCTGAGCTTTCTTCGTTGCGCGCACATTCATTGGACAACCTGGTGGGCACCTTGAACCGCTAAGACAATCATCTAGAAGGCTCGCTTCTCGGAACTTCCCAATTAGGAATGAAGGCTGACGCTAAACGTCCAACTTTTTTCATCCACGCTCGCGTCTGGGCAAAGAGGGCAACGCACATATGGAAAAGCCGAGAAAGCGCCTTTCGGAATACATTTTCTTTTTCCTTTTGCCCGTGCACAGGGTTCAGCGTGCGTTCCTCGGCGCATGCGCGACGCTCGACTTGACCTCCATCCACGCACGCGAGACGGCGCCCAGAGAAGAAAGGAAACACGGCAGGCAGCAACTGCGCCCCGAAGCACGTACAGCACCAGCTAGAGCGAAGCCCCGCCGGGCAGCCGAGCAGCAGCCAGGCCGGAAGTCACTGGCACGAAACCGGAAATTGCGTCATCCGCCGGTTTCTCTCCCCCGATAGGTCCCGCGGCACCACTGGCCAGCCGTTCTGCGACAACCTGGCTTTGTTTGCGGAACAAGCGGATACCGTTAGCCGACGCACAAAGGGTCCCCCGCCAAGCCGAGCGCAGCCTTCACCTTGCGCCGCGCAGAGGCCGTAATTGGCGCTCTTTAGCTCTAATGTCCCCCACGCCTCTTCGCGTGGCCGGGGACTTGCGCATGCGGATCACCCCGACGCGTTAAGCGCTTCACGAACGGCGCTCGTTACCACGGGAAACACCTGTTGCCGTTTCTATGGCGATCGAGGTTCATCAAAGGGGCGGTGCCACGTTACTCACTGGGAATGTTTTTCGCTTTACCCGAGCTTACTGGCAGTAGTGGGACCCAAGTGGACTGGCACGCCACGCCACTGACCAAGACATTTCATTGTCGCATTGTAGAGTTTCAAGAATAAAGAGTTGGGGCTCAGATCCACGCTGTGAAGGTGGTTGGACAGCGAAGCTGCATGGTATCACCTGCAACGATTGCCCACTGCACTATAGGCCCTTTTTATGGCAAACGCCATCAGGTGGTGCTCCAGTCTTCGACGTCCCAGATAACTTCCGGTTTATAGATCCTTTTGCTGTTTACAAACATGAACTGCCGCTTGCGTCCCAAGCGACTTTCGGTCGCACCGTCTTTGCAAGCCTGTTGAGCTTGCTCATGTCACCAGTGCTAGAAAGCATAAATGCTACACGCACAACGAAGTTGGAGATTTAACGAGGGCCTTCGGCAGTACAATATTGTATCTCGGAGGAGGCAAGTTGGATTACAAGGACACTCGAAACATTTTAAGAGATCTCGCGCTCCTTCGTTCTTTTGGCATTCACCGTGGAGAATTAGTGGTTAAACGTTTCATTTACATTTCAAGCAGCGGTGGTAAGGTGGCCTTTGTTTATTCTTTTTATAAACCGGAAGTTCTCTGGGACGTCAAAGGCTGGGGTACCTCGTGGTGGGGTTTGCCGTACAAAGGGTGTATACGCATCTCCAGCAAAGCGAACCAAACGACAGCAAGAGACTCCGTCCAGTGTGGGTCCCGTGTGTCCTTCAGCATCACGACTCCTAACCGTGGGGCCGAGAGCGGATAAATCCCGAAAACGTCCGGAGACGGAATATGAAGTTGTATCAGTTTGCTGCAGCTGGCCCAGGGCCGAGCACCAATAAAGGCTGTTCCACGCGCCACGATGTTTCGCAAAACCGCGAGTGGAACGCTGCACCTGCACCATTATCATCGGCGTTGGAAAAGAAGGACGATGATGTTTCTGCGGAGTTGCTCCGGCGGAAGACTCTCGAGTTTCTTGGGCTTGCCGACTCCTCGGTGCACCGGAGGCATCTCTAAGGCCGAAGTTTCCCAAACTGCAGAAAACGACCCCCTATAGAAACGAACGAACGCGCTTGTGCACACGCGGAAGTACTTCTAATATAATAGCGGCGAAAGAAAGCAACGGGATTGAAAAACAACAACAACAACAAAACAACAACGTTTCCCCGACATCTGCGCACCAAACCTTCCACAAAACGCCGATTTCTGGCAGCAACTCTCCAATGCCCCACAATAAAAAAAGAAAAACACGACAAATGCCAACTCCTCTCGTTCGTCTCGCGACAAAGAACAACCAAGATAATAATAATAATAAAAAAAAAGAAATGGAGGAAACATACACATGCGCACACACACACACACACAAACGTCAAAGTAAGAAGTCGAAAGAAACAAGACACATCGGCGAGTAAAGAAAAAAAAAAAGACGATGGCGAAGGTTCCGAGACGGAGGTGTATACGTTCGCGCGGTGACCGAATTTTTCGGCGTCCCAGATATCCGGCATCGCCGCCGTTGCCGGAAGGCAAGAAGGAGCACGCGAGTGCCCGCAACAGTACCGCACCGAGGGAACCGCTTCTTTTTCTCGCGCTCGCCGTCGTCGCTGGAGATTCGCTGCGGCGTTTGCACGGCCAGCCCTCTTTCACGCTCCATCGGGAGCGAGGGAACGGTCCTTGTCGTCGCTCCACTTCGAGCTTCTTGCTCTCTTTCTCACCCAAACAGCAAAGCACAACAACAACAACAACAAATAAATAAAAAAGAAAGAAATAAAGAAAGCAACTAGCGCGAAGGAACGGTTTTAGGACGGGGCGAAAGAGGAGGGCAAGTCCGTGTGCATCTTGCACGGGGGTTGCAATGATGTCAGAATGACGCCGAGCACTTATTGGCTGATTGAAAAACAAAAAAAACCTAGTGGGTATACACCTCAAGGCATGCTAGCATTGAGGTCTACCCACTATCCTTTCAATCAAAGCCAATCCGAGCTCGGTGTAGTTCTGACGTCACCGCAACTCCCCGGCAAAAGAAGCAGACGAACTTCCTCTCCGCATTGCAGCAACTCCACTCTCTGATCATCAGGCTAATGGGGTGGCGTCGACTGTACACTGACGAGTTACAAGATCGTAACCGGTTACACCGAGTCTATTATATCGTGACTCCTCACTGGATAAAAAAGTATCTCGAACACTTATTGTCCCCGTGTGCAAAAGAGTCAACAAGCTTCGAAGCAGAACGAAAGCAGTGACGAGTTACGAGAAGGCCTTACGTACAAATTGGGCTGAACGAAAATTACCGCACGAAAACCACACATTTCGGAGAGTGATCACGTTTGATGGACGTAAACCCGTGTCAACTTCAGGGCGGGGACGAAGAGACATTCGTTGAATCGAGTGCCCGCGACGCGTGCCGACGAGAACATATAAACAGATGTTGGCTGTTGGGCGTCAAAGCTCTATTGGCGACGTAAGCGATCGATGGGGTCACTGTGGTCGGCCCACCACGATTGGCCGAATGCTGACGATGACGTCAGCAAAGGATTTCTCATTTACGGAAATAAGACTAACGTAAACAAATTCAATTGTGGCGGTGTTTGCAGCGTTGATTTCAGAGCCCAATGATTCCAAGCCACCATGGTAATTACAAACACCATCGAACTTGTTGTTCGCGAGGTAGTGACGTTAGAAGAGGTAGCCCTATAGGAGGGCGCCACCAAAACATCTCGCCGCCAATACTTTGTCTCGCCTGCTACAGGCTCGCATTGGGAGATTCCACAGAGCGTGCACTTCGTAAGAAAGTACTCAAATAATCGAGGAAAAAAAATTGCCGGTTATTTAAAATTCTCTTTATCGCGGTTATCACTTTCCAGTGGAATTCGCTACCGGATCATGTTGTATACCCTTACGGACCCTGCCAATTTTAGAAATGCTCTGATCGCCATGTTTGAAATGTAACGATCTAACCACTGTTTGACTGTATCTTTTCTTAGTGCTAGTTAACACGTACTGTGATGTTTTGTTCTCCCTCGTGTAAAGCCCCTGCGGAAGATTTAAGGGAACACTAAATGAAATGTCATCACTGCCTACAGAAGCGTGTGCGCACCCTATCCGCGGTAGGCCAGCGCACCACGCCTCTGCAGTGGGAAGTCGAAACGGCCTGCCGAAATTGCAACGGCCCAAAAGAAGTTTCCTCGGGTGGGTAAAAAGAAAGCGAGCAGGACGCACTGAAGACGCACGTCTATTGCGAGACAACGCCCGGGGAAACGGCGGCGGACGGAAAAAGGTAACGACCAGCGGGTGCACAATATTGCGGTGTGGGCCGAGCGAGGAACAGGCTGAAAATGACCGACCCTCGGAACGAGGTTTCATTTCGAGAAACGGAGGCTGTTTGGCGCCTCAAGATTGCGGCCTGCCGTGTCCACATCACCGTTGCGATTAGGAGGAGGCGCACCTCGCCCTCGGTGGGAAAAGCCGCCTCGAAGGGGCCTCCCGCGGAACGACTGCAACGGACGGGCGCACGGCCACACGCTGTCATGTTATCAGACGTATCTTCGTAAAGAAGCACATGCATGGACCACAAACTGCTCGTGTCGGAGGCAGAAGGAAGACTGAGGTCTCCTTTATTAGAACTAAGGTCGGATAAAAGAACAACGCCTCGGGTATACGAGGCGCTCGGGTTCTACCGTGGAGCAATTGGGAACAGATGTGTCCTTTTTTCCGTAAATACGTCTAATGACGTAACAGTCACCACTGAACGCTGACGCCTGAGCAGCCCGTCCCCCCTCTCATGCTCAGAAAGCCGGGAGCGACTATCTCCCTCGCGCGGGGACAAATACACGACGCGAAGGGTCCGTTACGGAAAGGTGCGCGCATGTTTGGACAGAGCGAATACACGTTTGCAATTATGGCGTCCCAACTGGCGCCCCATGCTTTCAAGCAGGTGCAGCCTGGCCGTGAAGGTGGCTTTGGCTAGCTTTGGCAAGCTCGAAATTTCACGTGCTTTCTCGCACGAGCGTGGCGGCGGCCAAGTGCCCCGTTTGCAATAGACCTTCTGCCACAAAAACGCAGGTACACGCACTGTTACGTGCTGGCGAGGCTATGGCTGGCGTCATGCAGCTGCAACTGTTCGAAAGCATACACCTAAAACAAATGGCACTTACGCACGCGCGTTTCACAAACGCTTCATTTTGGTGATTTCCCACGACGGTGGTGTTTATTCGACGCGTTCGCAACTTGTATCCGGCAGAAGCATCGGCAGAAGGCGCCAATCGTGCTCAAGTAGCGTCATTCTTGGCCGTTTGCGGGCGGGTTTGATGGCGACGCACAGCGGCGGAATGAAGCGAGGGACGCCATTCTGTTTGTGCCTCGTCGTCATGCGCGTTCGCTGTCGATCGAGAAAGTGGAGCTTGGATCAAAGAGTGCCGCCCCTGCGGAAGGCGGGGCTCTGCCTGCTCTCAGCAGCAGCGGGCGCCCCGTCGTAAGCAGGGTGCAGTGCCTCGCATACCGGCCAAGCCAATGGACCCCGAAGCCGCGCGTCCGACAAGCCGTCTTTGTTCCCTCGGAGGGCCGGCGCAGCGCCGACGGAGCCCGACCACAAAGGCCCGTGCAATGAACCGCTCAGCGGACCGAGCGCGTCATGCGCGAGCGGTGGCACGAAAGCCGCCGCTGCTACCGGCCGGCTTGACCGACACAGGACCACGAACAGCTCCTTGTTGTTGGTACAGCACCTCCTCTACGCAGTCGAAGGCGCAAACACACGCAACCACGAACACACACTAAAAGCGCGAGTCACCGGGCCTTCCGGATTCATTTTGCAATGATAGAAAAATAGAAGACCAAATAACAGTGAGAGCGCAGGAGGGGGTGTAGCATTACCGTTTCTTTAAATTACCCGGGGCGAGAAACTATGAAGCATCAACACGTGGAAGAGAAAAGCAAAGTGATAGGAAGACAACGTTTCCCTATCACTTTGCCTAACTTAATGCTAAATATGACCATTAAGCTAAATTAAGTTACGAGAAGTTACAAGCGAAAACAGCAGTTCTCCCGAGAAAACTTGCACGCGCTCCATTCACAAAATGTTTCGAGCCCACTCGAGAGGGTGGCGTAGGGGAAAAATATTTTCGGTTTACGGACGCAATCCCACTGCCGCCGGAATTCTTGGTCATTTGGAAAGCGACGGAGTTTGAAGACATCGCAACCGCAGTTATCATTTTTGTCGGATCCCGTGCGCGATACAGATGTCCTCCGATAATATTCTGCGCTTTCGGTGGTTATTCGTGCAGCTTATTACCGAACAGTGGTGTCCCCATGACCAGGGGATCGTCGTCATTGAATGCGCTAGCTCCAATTCAATCTGGAAGTAAAGCAATGGAGGAAACCGCGAAGAAAAGAAGGGAGCGTCGAGCAACACACGCGTCCGAGGCGTTCATCCGCGGGTCTTCCGGTCCTTACCAACTACCCAGCAAGGAGGAAAGCGCCGGTAGCTCTTTCCACTTTTCCCTCTTGCCGTCTTTCAGTGAAACAGTGTTTGGCTGTACAGTGTCTGCACGGCTCTCGGAAGCCCCTGAGTGGGCGCGCGATGCACCCGAAGAGGCCCGAGAGACGGTGTTGCCTGAGCGAGGTTGTTATTTGATGTCCTATTCAAACTGATTAAACGAAGGTCACGCGCCTTGTGTTCCAAGAGCGCCGTAAAAATGCCCCCGCGTTTCCTTTCCGGCAGAGGGCCTGGCAGAGCACCATTCCTTAGGGTGCCTGCGCGTGTGTATGAAGGCACTCTACCATTCCTATAACCATTCACTGTGACTGAGCCAGGTAAAAAAAAAAAAAGAAAAGAGAAGTTTCGAGCTAAATAAAACAAATTTGTTCCGTGAGACTGTCAATTCAAATGCCACACCACAAATTTTTTTTGTTTTTGTTTTTTGAGCAGGTATTTATAATGTTATTGGGTTTTGGCTTGCATCGGCCGGGAGACGGAGACAACAAACGGCGGTACCGGCGAGAGTTTATCCGCGGCGTTGTGGGTGACCCGAGGAGGATACACTGCACGTTGGCGCACACATCGAACATGCGTTCGGTCAATGGCCATCCCCGTGAATGGCCGAACTCCCGAAGTCGGTTATCGCCTCGGGGAATTCTACGAGCGCAGCATCCGGCGGCTTGGCCGCGTGTGCGGCATTGTCCGAGTCGTCCGCCGCAAGAAACGTTCAAGCGACGCGCCGAGATCTCTCTCTCTCTCTCCAGAGACGCCATATTCGCATTGGTACAAAACCCGATCAACGACACCTATATCGCTCGTAATGCGCTTCCGGAGCTCCGTGCAACGATAAAGAAGAAAAGAAAAGATATAACGTCGCTCGCAGAGGTAATGCCCGATTTATGGTGCGCCATCGCAGCGTTTTCCCCGAGAAGCTTGTCTCGCCGGGGAGAAGCTATGCAGCGAACAAACGATCACTGCCGCCGGGATCGAGGCGACCGCCCTGAACTCGCCGGCCATTCAAGATCCTCCGAACCCCCCCCCCCCCCCAAACACACACACACACACACACACACACACGCACGCACGCACGCACACACACACACACACGCACGCACGCATGCACACGCGCACACACACACACACACAAAAAAAAACGGCGTTTAGGCGTGTGTCACGTATCGCCGGGTATGTCGAAGGAAATCGCCGTTAAAATATTTATTTCTCATCGGAACGAAGAGTGCATAAGGGTGAATTATTGATGGGAGGTGGGAAAACCGAGTGGATTTTGTACGGCGCGGTATACCGGTAAATTGAAGCTGCACGCGGAGGAAAGATGGAATACATCGTGAAAAGAGTGCCTGCGTCTCCAAATTCGAGTCGGGCCCGGTACCACGGGGCTGTGATTATAATGCAAATAAATGCAAAGGTGCAAGCGAGCTGGACAAGAATGACGAAAATTATCCCCGGAGAAGGGGAACAAGGGGGACAAAGGACAAACACAAATCTCCAAACACAGCTAGGTGACCGGTGTCCTTAAACCTTAAATCAAAACCTTGAAATGCAAGCCTTTCACCCTTGTTGGTGTTAGACTGATGGCAGCTCATAAAACCCGTTTGCTCTATACTGACCTTTAACCCCTGGTTAGCTCAGTGGGTAGAGCGCTCTACTGGAAATGCAGAGGTCCCGGCTTCGATAGCCGGACCATGGCGGATTTTTTCGGTAGCGCCAGTCATCTATATAGCTGTGTTTGGAGATTTGAGTTTGTCCTTTGTCCCCCTTGTTCCAGTTCTCCAGGTATTATTTTCGTCACCACAGGGCGACGTCTCTGTACCGCGGTCTCCTTTATCGGCGTTCTGCGTCAATAGGACACGAGCTGTCCAGTATTTCCCTTTGTCGGCATGCGGGTTACAACGAGCCTATATCCTACCATTAAATCAATAAATCAGCCCTCCCTTCGAGTCATTTCGTATACCTGGACACTGGCTTTCCTTTCAACCAATCAATAATGACCGCCATCCACGCCGCGCAATATTTCGGTCGAGGGGCGAGGGCCATCACGTGACTTTTGATGCCCAGCCATAAAAACGTTTAAACGATACATGCACCCACGTGAGGTGCACGTGACCCTGTCACATGTGAGTTAGGTGGTTGGTTGTATGGGACGTGGCCGTACCGTTGCGCTCGCTTCCATCCGGTATAGGTTTACGTGCACGCGAAGCGAAGTCGAGGCGGGCGAGGCCGTGGCGGCGAGGTCCCGAGGAGCAGACGACGGACCGCGATCAGCCAATAGAGAGCGCAAGTTCGTCTGCTTCTTTTGCAGCGGTCGTGGTGACGTCAGAAAGACGCCGAGCTCTGATTGGCTCTGAATGAAGGATAGTGGGTAGAGCTCAAGGCAGCTTGCTTCGAGGTCTATACCCACTATCCTTCCAATCGGAGCCAATCAGAGCTCGGCGTCTCTCTGACGTCACCACCACCCCTGCAAAACAAGCAGACGAACTTTCGCTCCGCATTGGATCAGCTCGTCGTGGTCTGTCCTGCATGCGTCCGGATGGTTTTGCCGAACACAGCAACACAAGTCGAGGAGCGGACGCGGTGCGCGATGGCTCAGCTGCGCGCGCCGGAGGACTGCGCTCGCTCCGTCCCGGCGAGACGCATGCGAGACCCTGATGGGCGGACGATGGACCACGACGAGAGGACGAGCCGAGCCGCTGAGCTGTCGGAGTAAACGAAAGTGGCTGGCGTTGCCGAGACCACAGTGGGACTTTGCAGTGTGAACGGCTGCAGAAACCTTCTTCCGCGGCGAGTTTCGTTCACCGGCATGCCCCTGTTGGATTACGTCTTGAACTTCGCACTAACGTGGACTTATATATAAGCGGTTCTCTCAGATTTCCGAGAGCCATTGAGCTGCTCAAACGATGGATTTCGGCCATTTGTGGCAACAGTGAGTGGACTTCATCCAAGGGGAGTTTCGTTCGATTCAAATCTGATGACTTCGACAGTCGAGCCAGGTGTGCCCCTGCCGAGTCAAATTGAGTTGATCCAACGTTGGTCACGATAGAAATTATAAAAAAAGAAAACTACTAAAAGTAAACAGCTTGGTTGAATGCTGGTTGCGATGCTTACCAAGAACACCTCCAACCGTATTGTGAACTCAATTGTGTGAACGCTCCACAAAATATTTCACACGGGCGTGCACAAAGTAATGGCCGTCAAAATTCGTAAGTATTTAAATATCTTTAGATGCAAAACACATTTCTCAAGCTGAATGAAGTTACGCACATTGTTAGAATGTGCGTAACCACTGCGAGACGGTAATGGAGTGTAAAATAAAAAAGAAACAGAATTTCTTGAGTTTATCGTTACAGGACCAAATAAAAGGCAGCAGGCGCAGTCAGCTGCCGCGACCACGAACAGAACCACGGTAGAACCTGGTGCCACTCAGTTCGTAGACGCAACCACGTACCATTCAATGGTCACGCGTGGTTCATACGTGAAAGGGAAATGAGCGAGGAGGACAAGAAAGGGGCGAGCGACACGGCGGGATGGCTTGGGAAAGCTACGTGGCTGACGTCATGCTCTCCCCGTGCATTCGATAATCGGAAATATAGGCAGTGTGAAAAAATTTGCTCCATCTCGCGGGAATTTCGTATTTCCTCTTACACTCGAAGGCGTTCAGAAACGCTTTATCTGTGCTATCACGTGATAGATCTGCCGTAATAACTGAGCTCGAATCAAAATCGGGATACAACCTTCCTCCAGTGTTCATGCTGTCTAAATTTTCTTTTTTTTTTTTTGGGGGGGGGGGGGCGGGAATTTTAGCGGTGTTTTCCTTCTTAGCGTGTCTCAGGTTTAGTTTGCTCTTCTCTCGTTTAAATCATGCAGTCTTTTTTTTTTTCGGCGGTTTAAAATGTTTTATTAATTTATATATATCATTCACGGCGGTGAGTATTCGCGACTCCAGCGAAATCGACGCCGCGTAGCGGCGACGCCGAGAAGCTCAGAGAGGAGGTCGTTTCGACTCTGTCGTCTGCTATCGCTGCTTGGTTCTCGTATAGGCAGCATAGAAACAAACATCGTTCCCAGTAATTATTTTTATTCTTCCGCCGTGTCATTCCTACGCACTGACTAGAAGAAGGTTTCTACCTTCGAAAAATCGCTTTGCTTTCATATGTAACACCGATTTTACGCTGCAGTGCAAGACATTTATGGTGGTCCGCGTGTTGAACGACGAAAACGACCTCCTCTCGTCCGCCATTTTGCCTGACCAGCGCGCCCCTATAGTTCGCTGGAGTCGCGAATAGGTTCAAAGGGTCGTCACATTTGCTTACGCTCAGCGAAATTGTGGTCAGTGAGAGCAACGCTCGACGCCATTACATTACGGTGGCGAGCACTGGAATATGCCTGAACTGACTTTTGCGTGAACGCAGCAAGGCGTTTTCCTAGCCTGTCAGATAAAATAGGCCTAATAAAATATCACAAAAAAAAAAAAGCGCGGCGATTACACGACGTGAAACGTTTAGACAACTGCAGCCTATTCGACGATAGGACGATGACGATCGATTGACCTTGCGCCGATCGTGCGTCATACGGCGATCTGGTACTGAAATGACGTTGCGTTCCTTTAGCGTCGATACGTTGTTGATGAAGAAATGATTTAGTGCCGTAATCTGCTTACCCGCCAAATTTAGCGGGGAAACTGAATTGGTACATAGGTCACGTGACGTCAATTTTTCCGCTTAATTTAGCGGGGAAACTGAACTCGTTCCGTGACGGCAGGTCACGTGATATCAATTTTCCCGCGAAATTTAGCGGGGAAACTTTTCGTTTACGCTCACAGCGTCGCGAAACCGAGGGACGGGTCAGCTGCATTTGTCGCAAAAGAAGACAGCGCCGTATACGGCTATAAATTTCGAGATGCTACTGGAACTGCTAGGCGAAGTCCGACGATTCGGATACAACTATTGTAAGATTACTTTCTGCAAAGCGCGTAGAATTGATCGCCGAAGTTTTGATTTGCTACTAAACGTTGCACGAACAATTAAAACGATAGAGGTGCACGTCGGGAGGATGGCACAATATCCCACGCACCTGGAACCAGCGATAACTTCAGGATGAAGTAATGAACATCGATCTGTGCGTGTCATAAAGGAGAGCTTCCTTTTAGAGCTACTACCGTGTTTTTATTCATCAAACCGCTTCTAGGCTAATTGTAGAACTAAATTATATTAAAAAAGGAGCTCTTGCCACGAGTCTCAGATTTAGCTATTTTTAGTGGGTTTGGACCTTTTGAGTTGGCGACACTTCCTTCCACACTTGTTACGTCACACAGAATGCACGCACCACCATCAGTTTGAAGCATACTCCTTCGATACGTCGGCCTAGGTTCGATCGAAGGCAAGCCGCCCGCCGTCAGTCAAGCGCATCGACGGGCATGGGCGTACCAACCAGGGGGCAAGGGGGTCCCTTGCCCCCCCCCCCAGTTCTCAAAGTGGGGGGAGGGCAAGGCATGTGTTTTGCCCCCCCCCCCCCCCCAGAAACTACCGCCACTGGGCAGGGCAAACAACTAGCTGGCGGCGCCCAATGAATACCGAGGGCAGCGCCCCCCCCCCCCCCCCAGGGGGGCGGGGGTCTCGTTTGCTCCCCCACTCAAAAACAAGTTGGTGCGGCCACTTTCGACGGGGTTTCCAAAATCGCCTACATATGGCGATACCTCACACTGCGGGCTTTGAGCATCATAAAAATCCCTAAATCATGATCATGCGCGGCCGATTTTTCTATTAAAAATTCATATTTTTCGGCCACACTGTGCGCAGAAACGAATGGGATAGCTATAGCAGGGTCGCGCAATGCGCAGGGAACGGTGCCGTCACGTGCCTGAGGACAAAGGTGCGACGTGGTTAATTCTCATAGCAGTCGTGGATACCACTGACGACTGGCACCAGTGACCTGTGAAGTGGGTAAGCGCGGTGGAAGTTTCTAGAACCATCCAACATTACGCGCAGCAACTGAATGCTGCCAAAAGGGTATTTCACATAACGCGAGTAATGTTTGGAAACAAGTCTTTCAAGCAGACGACACAATGATTCGCCCTTCGTCGCGGCGCCACTGTTGGCGGGACGCCAGGGCTGCTGTCTTCGCGCGGCGTGCACGGCCGACGGGAAGTCCCGACTTCCCTCTCCTCGTGCAAAGGGGGAGAGAAGAAGAGTTCTTCCATAGCGGCGACGACAGCCCACCAGCTTGAAATCCGTGCAGTGTCGCCAGTAAAGTTTTAAAAGGCCATCAAAGATCGCAGCACACCCCGGCCATCTCAGGCGATGGGAGGAGCCTGTTCCGGCAGCCAGGACGATATGTGACCAATGAAAACGCGACATGTCGCGGAGTTTGCAAACGCTGGTATTACAAAATGTGTATGCTTCTGTAGATAAGAACAAATAAGAGTATGAGACAAACCTTAATTTTTCGTGGAGAGGGAACATAAAAATACTGCAATAATCGTTTAAAAAACAACCCACTATTTTTTTTTATTTTTTTTTTTGAGTGATGTGTTTGGTCGTTTGCTGGTCTCGAGCGCGAGCTCGGTGGGCTGTATCGTCGGCGTCAGGTTAGCGAGAGCCGTGACGCGATGAAGCGATGGAACACGATTGTCTCTGTCGGCTACGACAATACGAGTGATTAAGAAAAGCGCGCCGAAGTCCGACTGTCCGGGCTGTCCAGGCGACGAGCCGCGCGCCTTCGAGATGTCAATCCTCTGGTGTGTGTGTGTGTGTGTGTAAGCGTTGTTATATTGGAAGAGAATGAAAGGGGGAGGTCCACCAGTCGGAGACGCGAGGATCCTTCGCTCGCTGTTGGCTGACAGTGGTCTTCGGAACGTGCTCCTCTCATCGCCTGAGACGACCTCGGTGTGTTCGATGTTTGATCGCTCTTTTAGTAAGGAAATCGGCCGCGTACCGTCATGATTTAGGGATTTCTAGGATGCTTAGAGCCAACAGAATGAGTCATCAATTCATATTTGGGCGATCTCGCAAACCTCCTTTAACAAACGTTCAACGACAAATATGATGGCTCCATATGACGTTGTTCAGCCACTTCCGACGCCATTTACAAACCTTCTACAGTGCTCGTCGAGTGGCCAAAATCTGGTGGCCGCTAAACTGATAAAATTACGTGTCAAAAAAAAAGGGGAGGGGGGGGGAGGGGAGGAACAACAAGTACTTGAACTCACTTTTGTCCCGCTTGAAACATAAAATATTCATTTTTCCTATAAAAAATGAAGAAAAAAACAAAGCCATTCGTGCACGAGGCATTAACACGTCTAACAGTGACCTCAATCGAAGAGGAGATTTACGGAATAGATAGAGTGTCGCTTGTATAAGCGCGTTCAGGCGAGGCTCGTTCGAGGCCGACGTTACGCATGCAAGTGTGCCGTCGTGAGCGAGCCAAAGCTGTACACCCGGGCCGGAAATGAGTTGCCATTGCTTCATGGCCTTTCGGCGCGTCGAATCGAGAGAAACTACGCCATGGGACGAAACAAAGGGACGCAATAGTCAGGGCGTGAATCAGGCGACTGAAAACGCGATACACGCCACAAGTACGCAGCCACGTGAAGACTGAGCTTCCATGCACCGCAACGACGCTGTTATTGGAGCTCGCGTTTGCCGCTGATATTTCTTCATCAGCGGCGCACGGGCTCCCCCACGAGACACGGCGATCCCTCAGAAACGGCCCTCACAACGTACCGGGCACAGTATCAGCGATGGAAGCGGCATTGGACCTTTTGTAGCAGGTTTTGTAGCAGGAAAAATATGGGTTTATTTGGAGCAGCCATCGACGGTTTTGGAGCAGACGCCGACGTATGTTAGAACGTCAATCGAAAATGTGATTGCATCGCTAAATGAGTTCCCATCTGAAAATGATCGAGGGTTCCTCTCTGATACTAAAGAACATCCCTTACTATTTTTTGTAGTCAGAGCAGATGCAAAAGAATCACACAGCCTTCTTTTTAGAAATAAGGCTGAGGTCAGAGTAGGTTCCATTTACAATCGGTATTAAAAAAAATAGTTGGAAAATTAGCAACATTTCAGTTGAAATAAAGACTCTCTCTCTCTCTCCTCCCCACTTTTACACTCGATAGTTAAAGGGGTCATGAAAAGATTTTTCTACTTTCGCTAAATGCTACTTAGAATCACTCCTTAACGTTCATAACTAAATAAATTTGCCTTAGTTTTTTTTTTTTTTTTTTTCTGGGCAATGCTAGTCGGCGAATAAATTCGAGAAATAAGAGCATCGTTCATTCCGTCAACTCGGAGCCAGAACAAGCGGCCACGTGGCCTGTGCCTATCCTATGCCGCCCACGTTAATCATAGCCATGCGCTGGGGTTGGCAAAGTATGAAAACGCGTGCTGACTCCAGGCATTGTTAGAGTTCGGCTATTCTCATCACCGCAGTGGTTGGACACGAGCCACTATCCGAGTGTCCGCCGAGGCATTGATTGTTACGAGCCGAAGTCGAGTGCTCACGCAGTTCTCGTGTCCCATCCATGAGCCACGCTCGACTGTCGTCAGGCGAGTGGTGTCGATCCCACAATTACATCATCAAGATTTGCAAAGGCAAGACTGAAAAAAAAAAGTCCAATTTCATCCTCGCAATTTTACCGCGACAAAGTAAGCTTCTAAATCTGTGGCGCTCCGTGCGAATATACTTGGGCCAGACTAGGACCAGTACGCCTCTGCAAAGCCATGAACATTCCAACCCGATATCGTTTCATGACCCCTTTAATTTAGCCCGTAAATTCTTCTAAAATGTCGGCAAAAATCAGCATATCCGCTGAAAAATGTATAGATAAAGAGACGTCCCCGCAATTTTTATGAACACCAAACTCAAGATTTGAATATAACTCACTCCAAAAACAACCACCATAAAAAAATTATTAACACCTGCATTTGCGCTTTGAAAGTTGCACTGCGCTTTAGCGGCGTTCGAACCAGAGTTCACCTGAAGTTCGCCGCCGTTTCGTTTGACTGCTGCGCGGGAAATGCCTCGAGTACCGTATTTATTCCAATAAAGACCCGGGTTTTGTCTCTTTTCTTGGCACACCTTTTTAAAATTAGAGGTCAACCCCGAGTCAAGACCAACGAAGGTCGACCCGTAATAGCAGTGAGCATAAATTCCGAGCCAATCGCGCTAACCCACGCGCTTCCCCGTGTCAAGCGCTGCTCCTAGCACTCCGGTGCAAAGCGGTGAAGCTCGACGCGCGCGCGCGCTGGTGCGATGCCTTGGAGGTCGACGGGAACGGCGAAGGTGGCACGGTACAGCGTAGCCATGCCGTGGAGGCGTGTGGCGGACCACGATAGTCGAGCGACATCATCGGGAGTAAAAGACCCTGGGTCCGTCTCATTACAGTAGCCGCCATCCCACTCTTTTGCAATTTCTTTCGCGACTTTGAGCTCCTCACAACGCCGACATCGTCCGGAAATTCAGACAAGGACGGGGACAGCGCGGCTAGAGAGAAATCTCCAGCACTTGGTTTCGGGCGGACCTACGAGTTAATAGGGACCAATCACCCAGCCTCAAGAACGGGACATCGTGGCCTATCTAGTGCTGTGAATGCACCTAAACTTGCTATTTCAGAGTATGTTTGTCACTATGTGTGTTGGAGCCTTCGACTGTGTTCTGACCTAAGACGAACGAGACACACTATATACGGTGCGTAGAGACGCTGCGAAGGACATATTTGTACCGTTTTCGTTTCCTTCTACTTTTCTGAAACTGAGGATCGACCGATCGACCTTTTCCGAAATTTAGTGGCTCAAATATCTGTCTGAATGTTTGTACGCTAATGGCAGCTAACATCTAGTACCTATTTGTCAACGGTATGATGTGCGCGAAAGTTACAATGTTCTTCGCTTACGCAGTTACTTCTTTTTTTGTTTCAATTTCGACGGTGTTAACAAACTACCACTCTGCGAGAGGTGCTTAGTTGAGTAAAACTATATCGGTATACAATTCAAATTTTATTTGAAGGATTTCCGCGACAGCCTCAAATCCGGAGTGCGTATATAAGCTTCGAACAACAGCAACTATAGCGTCTAAAATGCTGATTCCGCATCGGCACGCCTGCCTTCAAATTTGTTCTTCACCAACCATCAAAAGGCCGCCATTAGCGAGTACAGCTGATATACACTTGGGCGATGATAGTTATCGAAGTGGCCAGACTGAATTTCGAAAAAGGTATATAACACACATTTTTATTTTCTGCTTCGTTCGGGCTCACCTTGGCGCAGGTATAGCGCCATTCTGAGCAGAAATACGCTTTGGCGCAACATGTAACCCACTTTCGTTCATGGCGCAGCACTTCCATCACTGCGGTATAGACTATAGACCAACACGTTGCTTATGCCGTTGTATGCGTTGTATGTGCGGAGGTCGCGCCTTTGGTATTGAGGACGATATTGTTTTGTGCCCTAACCCTGCTAAAGGTGATTGTTTTGTATTTTTTTCTCGAGATAAATAAATAATTTGGCACAAACCAGACCCGGGAGAAGCTTCTGCGCACGCGCCGAGAGCAGCGCTGAAGCGGCAACCCACTGCGCACGAACTCTCAACTCGACGGGACGCTGTTGCTGCCGTCACCTGCACTGCGCCATGCACGGTCCAGTGATCCTCGCACATTCCCCCGACGAATACACGAACATCTTCTCTCACTCGGTCTCTCCACTCTTCTCGCAACAAATCGAGCGAAAGAAATCCGAGCCACGCTCAGAAAAGTTCGGCCACAGGCGGCGGAGGACCCAACGAGATCGTTCGTCGGCGGACAGACCTCGCTGTTTATCTCTGCTTATCGGTCTACAGGGGGGACGAGGTCGTCGAGTGTTCGAAAAACGGTCGACCTGCCGGACGCCTCGCGGCGCCTCGCGGGCGCGCGAGCGACGAAAACCAGGCGTGCCACGTGCGAGATGAATAAGACGCGCTCTGCGCATCGAAAGCGGTTCCCTGCGCGCACGCCGACTTCTATAAAAAGCGCGCTCTCGCCTAGAAAGAAGGCAAAAAGAACAACTTAGCTGAAAAAAATAAAAGGGGGAAAAAAAGAGGGCTTTTAGCACGCAGTTCTTAAAAAGAGTCAATCTCATTCTCCGTGGGAGAAAAGCGGAGGTAACGGCCGCCTAAGCAGGTATACCACGCACCTTGGCGGCGCTGGCCGCTTGAGCCGATCCAACGGTGAACTGCGCCTGTCGTGGGACGGTCCCCAACTAAAGCGGCGCGAACCTTTGAGACCTCGCGAGAACTGGACGCGCATAAGGCCCATGCCCAATCGCGGCAAAGAAAGAACAAAGAAATCGTATAAAATGCTCGCAAGGGCATTGACTTCTCGCCGTCTCTGCAGGAGCGCCGTCGCCGCGGTGTTGTCCTTACCGAGAATGAAAGAGATCCCCTCCCGACAGCCTTCTTCCAGGCTTGGCGTCTTGGCGCCTCGCGAACTCAACTTAGAAACAGACCGTCTGTTTGCTTTTCGCTCCTACTATTCTTCCTTCTTTCTCGCAGACGTGCCCACGGTTCTTGCACACTCCAGAAAGGCAACTTCCGACTCCGAGACAAGTTTTGCTTCGCGTCTTCACGAAGGTACGGATAACAAAATACATTCCTTGAAGGCATAACAAAACCCGAGACACCGGAAAAAGGAAAACGAAGGACACGAAAAGGAGGACTCCACACACAACGTAATTCACCAGCATTGCCTGTACTTTTACTCTTCTCTCAGTTAACAATTCCTTTCTGTTAATTTGGTCAGTGAAGTGGACTGACCAAGTTTCTCATCCACAGCTTCAAAGCAGCGTTGCTATGTCTGGACGGCAGGCCCGATGAGCCAAACCTGTGGCTGTACGAATATTCGCAACATCCAATTTGCGCGGTTTTATATTTATTTTTCGGCAATAGCGTTTCATTTTAGTCTTGTAAAGATATTTACCGCGTACACCCACTGTTGACGCTTTAGGCTGCAGAAACGTACAAATAATCATAAAAAAAAAAGAGAAATAAACTCGACACAGAGAATTGTTTAGAACAAATATGCGACAAAGCCCGGCCCAGACGACAAAACGAACACGGGTGTTCAATCATCGAGTACCCCATTCTTGCCTCGAACTCGATAAGGTCACTGTTCCATCGCTGTTCGATAGTCTATAAATATAACCTTCAATGTTGTGTTCCATAAATAAGCAAAAAGCAAAAAAAAATAATAAAAAAAGTTGAATGCAGCGTAGTCGGAATGCAATGCTCTACGCAGCAGGCGAACTGAGCCAACGTTGCACTAAACGCCATACCAAGGCCACTTGAAGAACTCAAAAAAGTAAAAATAAAACAGCCAAAGTTCTTTTTGTTGCTTCGGAGTTTTTCGCAGACACCCGTCGTTATAGCAGAGCCTGTTCAGAAAAAGCGGTTTCCAACCGAAAGGGGAACTATAGAAACGTAAGAAAGCGGCGATGGTGTGAAACAGAAGACGCTAAGAAGGAACAAGAGGAGAAGAAAAAAGCCGGGCCGAGGAGTTGTTGCGTAAAACGTCGGCACCTCGCGAGGTCCTTCTGCTGATGAGGAGAACCGCCCGCGGGGAGGCGGACCTCCCCTCTTTATCGAAAGCGGAAATTTCAACAACGTCCATTCCGCTGCTTCCCGACCCGTAGAAAATTTGCGCGCTCGAGGAAACACTCCTTGCGCGAGCAGACGGCGACGGAGCTCGGGGAAAAGCGAGACAAGGAGCTGGAATGCGCCCAAATGGACGTCGTCTGCGTTCCACGCAGCAACCAACACGCTCGATGTTTCGGTTTCGAAGCAAAAGATCGTGGAGTATACTTCCAAGGTAGCCGAAAAAAGATGCCGGTATCAAATGAAATCTCGAAAACATGTTGGCGGCGACCTTCATCAGTTGAGTATTTGAGGAGCGAGCTTTTAAATTTGATTAGAAGACATAACACGGTCATTTTGGGGAGTAAAGAAGCTCTATTTTATGCATTTCCTCGCTAAATTTAGCGGGAAATTGAACTGGCGTTTAGGTCACTCGATGTTATGTTCTCCGCTAAATTTAGCGCGTAAACTATCTAGTGGCTTAAAGGGGTAGTGTAGTTACCGCGTAGCCTCCACCATGCATCGGGAACGGCCGCTCCTTGGAAGACGGTGTAGGTGGCGCTTCGATCCGCAGCTCCGTTAGGATGCCTCAATCGGCCGGCAGATAGAGGCACTCTAACACGCTTCATAACTAATATAAATACCTCAAAAACAATTATTTGTTTCCAGTGAACTTCCAACGACATGATTTCTGTTCTAAGGCGAATAAAAATGTGAAACTAGCAGACGACAGTGTAGTCGACAGCTGCGGATCGGCCAGAGCTGGCTGGAGCCAAGCTGGCCAAGCGGCCAAGCCGGAGCCATAGCCGGAACGACGGTGCTGCAAGCGCCAGCGCCACCCGCGGCCGTCTTCCAACGCTGTGCCGCTTCTCCGGTTTCGTTCGTTACACCCTACCCCCTTTAAGTAGGGGTGTCGCGAACTTTTGTCGAACCAGATTTTTAGGTCGAACTTTCGGGGTTCGACTGGGTCGAACCGGTTCGACGAACCTTCGAACTTTTCACCAGATTCGACCGGTTCGACTTTGTGGACAGTGTGGCCAGACCTTGATACAAGCATGTCTAAGTTTGGAGAACTTTTTTTTATGAAAATGGTTATTTTATTTTATAAACAGTTGCAATTAAAAGAAACCAATTCTAATCACTGAAGAAGTTAATAACTTATTTGTTTTTGTACTGTATTAACTGAAATAACCAATCAACGCTGCCCTTAATTCGTCCCTTAGCCATCACCATCCAATCCGAAGCCAACTGGCCAGCCTGTCGCGCATGCGCACACGAGTCGAACCTCAATACAAGGTTCGTCGAATTTTCCACTAAAAGTTCGAAAAAGTCGAACCTGGTCGAACTCGAACCTCGGCTGGTTCGCGACACTCTACCTTTAAGCCACTGTACGCAAACTATGCACAGGATGCACAGGTTACGTGTCATCATTTTTCCCGCTAAATTTAGCGGAGAAACTAAACTGCTGTTCATCGTGTGACGTTAATTTATCTAAATTTAGCGTGGAGAGTGAATCGGTGTAAAGGTCCCACAACGTCAATTTCCCCGTTAAGTTTAGCTGAAAATGCACGGTCGGACGAACAAAATATTGGATTGGGGTTTAATATTCGCGCGTCGGGGCCGGAACGGGAATCCGGGTCCGCCAATCAGAAGACCCGGGTTCAGATCCCGGCCGCGAGGCACATATTGCCTTTCGGCGGTTCCCTCGTTCATTCCAACCGGTGCGGTTCGGTAATCTGCCTCGTCTCTATTACCTTCACTCTTAGGAACGCACTAGCAGCCTCCCGAGCGTGAATGGTCTATACCTGCGAGAATGCCTGTATTGCTGGGTTGTCAAGTCGACGTCATCATTTGGTGCGCGAGCTTATCTGAGAAACGTTACGCAAAATGTGGACTTGTGCAATGCGAGCTTACACCTGACCAGAGAGCTCCGAAAAAGCGCCAATACAAATAATTTTTTTTTATTTTTTTTTTTAGCTGAGTGAACTTTTTTAGCATTTGTTTCACACTACCAAAACTTCTTGTAACCCACTGGGAACAAGTTCTACCATCATAATACCACCATATGTCGTCAGAACACCTAAAGTCACTGGCTCCTGGGAAAGTATAGTGATAGTGCCTTCGCACCTGCTAGCCGGACACAAACATATACAGATATACAGACGACCGAAACCTCGCAAGGTGATTGGCTAATCTGTCTACGTTGGTATGGAAATCTCCATCTCGGTGCATTCAAATCTCAGAAGCCTTCAAAGGGACGTTCTAAACCAGTCGAGCCAAGATCAGCATGGAGCGTCATCGTACTGGAAGCGTTCCTCGCCAATATAAGCGTCTTTGGCACTGTGTATGCATTCAACTTACCGATCATGCCCATCTCCACGGATCTCTCACACTCACTGACACAGCATGTGATGGTAACACGAAGATGCACTCCTGTTTCGCTGGTGTGTAGAGAGCAAAACCTCGGTATAAACAAGAAACGTCTCCATAAAGGTATACCCGCCACGTCATAACGAATTTAGATCGGCTCACTGCAAGAACAGAGGGGTCGAGGAAAAATGCGCCCATTTCACGGACCAAAATGGTGGCGGCTACTTTCCCAGGATCCAGTGACTTTAAAAACACCGAGCTCCGACTGAAATTAGACGCAAGGCGTCCGCGCGGTTCTGCGTTCGAACCAGGACCAACTTGGATGTTCGAACAGGGTAGAGACAAAGCTTAATCATTCCAATCAGAACTTCCGCGGCGTTCCCGCGCGGATCTCCTCCTCACCCATTTCTGGCCGTGTGAGATACACGTAGACGGCCCGACAGTGTGCGCGTGTCTGTCTATGTTTCTACCTCAATGTGCCGACTTTTTCGGCGTTGCCAGTAAAGCCCATTAGGTTTGAAAACGTGACCGAGCACCATGTTTCAACAATAACTCGGCGAAAAACAGATACGCTGATCTATGTCTTTGGGTTTCTTGGTCAGCCGTCTCCATTGGTGCGATGAACCAATTTTGAAGCAAATCAGCGATAACCAAGATTTCGCCGGTGTTTCCCTTTCAAAGGAGGTGCAAGTCGAAACCCGAAAATCTTTCGCAAATTTGCGTTTTAACGTGTTTTATTATCGACGAATCTTAGCATTTTATGTATATAAAACTATCAAAGAAGGAACATGACCGCATGAATTAGCCCAATGCGCATTTGAAGAACTTCCTGCAGGAAGGCTTATATTTGAGCCATTTCGTGCGCGCGGTTCTTCGAATTTTGACGTCGCCTGCCATCACATTTATTGTGAGAAGTATGTTTAGCCATCTTCTCTCCGTCGCATTCGTCTGTAGCTTTATTTGTAATAAAAAAATAGTTAAAAAATAAAATCTTCCCGTCGCCGAAATGGTGCCGCTGCAGATATATAACAATATTCAAAAGGGTTTTCTATATTTTTTTTGTAATTTTGGAGGCATCTTATAGTTCGTGCACAAGAATTTTCGTTCGCGTGCATATGATTTAGGATATGTAGAATTCAACTATTGAGCCACTGCCTTGGTTAGAATGTTTATTTTTTATATTTACAAAAACAAACGAAAATTTATTACCCCTTTATAAATGGTGTTTTTCCCGGTTTACCATCAGTAAATGCGTCGGCATGGAGCAATCTTTCGTTTGGACAGAGAAATCAGGCGGCTCTGATTGGCCGGCGCCAAAGATTGAAGTGCGGCGTTGGCCAATCACGGCCGTCAGACGCCTCGCCGACTTCTTCACATCAGTGTCAGATTAGGGCCCCAGCAGGAGGGGACTCGTCTCGTGGAAGGCCGCGGCGTGCGTTCCTGCCGTGCACTTTCACTCCACGTCACTTTCCTCACTCTTTGAGGAACGCGACGGGCACAACATGAGGTTCATCGCGCATGCGCATAAGCATCTCCAAATCGCTCAGAAGACTGGGTCATCTGGTTGTCGTGTCGTCTGCCTTTCCACGACCACTTTAAGTACACTTATTAAAAAGGAAAAGCCTATGTTCCTTTGAAAGGAAAAGAACGTTGCTCCTACAGATTGGGGAGCCTGTATATGGACACCTAGAACAAAAAATATTTTTTTCCAAGAAATATTTGTACAGCGTTTGTGCACACACACACACACACACACACACACACACACACACACACACACACACACACACACACACACACACACACACACACACACACACACACACACACACACACACACACACACACACACACACACACACACACACACACACACACACACACACACACACACACACACACACACACACACACACACACACACACACACACACACACACACACACACACACACACACACACACACACACACACACACACACACACACACACACACACACACACACACACACACACACACACACACACACACACACACACACACACACACACACACACACACACACACACACACACACACACACACACACACACACAGAGAGAGAAAAAAAGAAAGAAAAAAGAAATATATTTAACTGAGTCTGTACAGAACTTGTTGATCGCCGTCTTCAGGCCCTTTCTAGCCCACTCGGCCACCATGAAAACTCTGTTCAGGGTTTGATATATACAAACATTACTGTGGTGATGAAAACATTTTGTTTTGTTTTTTCTTTTTTTTCGATTGATACGATCTTCTCGGCAAACGCGGGAA
>JAZHYW010039140.1:0-22591 GCA_037355805.1 Ixodes ricinus | reverse complement strand
TACTTCGGTTCGGTTACGTATTGCTGACGATCAACGCGTTCGTCGCCTTCTCGCAGCTCGTATTGCAAATGTTGCCCATAAACCACGTGATCCCGATCGAGACGATGGACACTCTCTGTCATATAGGGCTCTCTAGGCACTTGCGCATACGCTACCCCTAACATGGATATGGTTTCTGCGCACTCGAAGTATCTATACCTGGTGTGACAAAGGGCAGGTTTGTTTGTAAGAAGCGTGTTGGTCTATTCGCCACTCCAGTAAAACGGACGGCACCTAGATGGAAAGCACTGAACGGGACGAAACAGGTTTTCTCGCGATTTCTGCTTGTCTTTTGTGGCTTCCGGTATCACATGTTGTCGGTGGTAGGGCGATGGAACAGTTGTTGAGGTGACTCTGTCGTTACTGTCGTATCAGCGTGTTGCCCAGGTCGCTCTGAGCGCAACCTATACGCAACCACGTGAACAAGGCATTGTGCGTTTATCAACGTTCATCAGCGTCGTAGAAAGACAGTTCTTCCATCGCTCCCCCGAAGACCAGGCCTATGGAAGCTCGCATAGCCTAACACGTCATGCAGGTTTGAAACGTAGTGGATAGAAATCGGGGCAAACCATTTTGAGTTCAACGCTTGTTTGCGGAAACCCGAGCGTTGTGCGTTGAGCTGGCACGTGGAACGGCACGACCTGTGCTAGGCCGCCATATCCGCCCGATAGTGGCGACCCCTATTCGCGGCGAGAAGTTTGGGTATCGCCGCCTGGTGGAAGTTTCTCACAACCAAGAGTGAGGATACTTCAACTTCCTCTGCTGGTGCAAAAACGTACAAAGCCAAGCATCTACGCACTCTGAAAATTAAACCAAACGCGTGGAGAGCACGTGTACTGCCCATACTGAAGAAACCAGAAGCGCCCCTAGCGAGCTTCTATCCGCGAATAGGTCGCTGGAGTCGGGGATAGTGGCCGTAGACAGATCGCCCTCCTCCAAGAGCTTCTGACATTGTGTGTTTGAGACTGATTTTGAAGTGTCGAAAACTAATCAAGCAGGCCCAACATTTATGATAGCGGTGGCGACGCTCCAGATAGTGGAAGTATAGAGAGTTTTTGGTACATCGTACGATGAGGTACGCGGAGGGGAACGGGCCCAGTGGGCGCGAGCTCAACCCATGCTTTGAAGTGACGGCGCGAGCTTCCGCTATACTTCGTTTCACCTTATGTTGTACCGCAGCGAAGGCTAGAAGCGCGAGCTCATAGCGTTGGCAGCCGCTCTTAAGTCACGAGAGCTTGTGCCGCCTAGATGTGCCCCAGAGCAAGGAGCTCGCGCTTGTAGCCTTTCCTGCGGTACATCATAAGGCGAAACAGAGTATAGTAAAGCGTAGCTCTGAAAGACGATATGCTAAAACTCTCTATTGTCAACACTGTCGTAGCAACGACACATTCTAAATATAATGTCGAAGTGATGAATAGCTCGGTCGAACGCACAAGCAAGAACCTAAAACTTCAAAAACTGCTTTGGCAAAAAAGGAAAAAGCAAGAACATCGTAAAAGGACGTGTTTGGCCACAATCTCAGATGCAAAAAAAAATTTTTTTTCTACAACAATTATTTTTTATGGGTCGTCGCGCTAGAGTGATTGTGGTGGATTAAAGCGGCATAAAAAAGAAGAAACGAAGAGCACGATCTTTTGCCTAGTCTCTGTGTTTGAATTATTTGAATGAATCGTTTAGAGTAACAAACTCTCGTCTAAAACGCTTTGAAGAAGGTTGCTTCCAAAAATCTAAAACACGTTGATTACAAAAGTTTGTACTCTCGTTTGTTTCCAATTCTGTACTTGATTTATTTTATATTTATTCCTTTTACATCTCTCTCATCGTAAACGCGGTTAATATTAAAACAAAAATGATAGGAGTTCTGGAGAAAACAGCACAGGCAAAAACGCGCGCTCGCGGTGAAAGGAAAATCAATAAAAAAAGTTCATTCCAGCAACGCACATATCTCCTTGATCAAAATCAATCAAACCAGCAAATCAATCTTTACTGTCTCTTAAAGATGTCTGAAAGGCGGGAGCATTAACGGAGGAAGGAATGAAGCCTAAAGAAAATCAAAATATTACGACAGCTGCTGCGTCATAAAATTTACAAGTAGAAAAACCGGAGCGTGAGATTAAAAATATTTTATCTGACAATGAAAGCCTTCCCGAATTTCGTGAACACCCAAACTTGTACTAAAAGGGTCAAAAGAAAACGTGGCAAGGCACTTTTAATAATAAGGCACTGACCCAACCTTACTTGTTGTTTGTTTTGGTTGTTGGGAGTGAAAGAAAGATAGCCTGGACAAAAATGAGTGACCTCCCATTATTGGGTAAGTTGCTCACCGCCTAGGGGCAAGGGAACCCAAAAATGGCTGAAAGATATAAAGTAAAACTTAATCAGTGGTTATTGTTATTATTTTTTATGGCTGAAGAAAGAGGGCGGCTTGCTTCAAGAAGACGCGGTTGAGCCAGCTCAATGTTCGGCTTATGTCATCACAAGCAGTCCTTTAGTCTTGGCTGTTGCAGAAAGTTCTACATGCCCTGATGGCCCCACGATTCCGTATAATAAAGCGCGAAGTAGATATTAGACGGTCGAGTAAAGTACGGGCCATTGACTGTATACCGACGGTACAGGCCCTTCCCCGGCCTTCATATTCAGAAAAGAAAGTTCGAAAACGCAGGCGAGCTGGTGAATGACCTCCATAGTAACCCTGAAACGTAGGAACGATTAAAAACGGACAGAACAACGAAGTCTCTCCACTTGTTTCCTACACTATTCAGAGTAGGAAAAAAGCGCGTGTCCAGCATCATGATCTGCAGCGAATTGTTAGCAGTTGGGGTAGTTGACATACATGTAAAAATTAATATCATATTGTTTCTCGTTCCTTTCGTCAGCCGACTGTGTTTGCGCGCGAAACTCGAGATTCATAAACATTCTTAATGCAAAAAAAAAAAGTAAGGCGGCATGCATCGTTGGCATATCCCATGGGGTGTGAGGTTGAGAGTTGAGTAGTTACAAAAAAAAACGAAGAGTAGTTGGGGGTCGCGTGTGTTAAGCAGCTCGGTGACAAGTGGCAAAGGAATGCCGGTTTCAGGGAAATCCGGTGGCGGCAGATTCACAGGGCAAACCAAATCGCGATTTTCTTTCGCGGATCGTGCATCACGTGTCTAGCACGTCATCTATTCCTGCCACCCTCGAATCGTCCGTGGACTAGCTGACCGATATACTCGAACACCTCTTCATTCACAGGTTTTTGGCGAGGGACACAGCACGAATCATCTAAAAAGCGTTCAGCGAGGCAACAAAAAGGGTTTGATTAGTCAAAACGAAAATGAGATGTAGCGTCAATACGTCGTGCCGTGTTTGTCGGGCGATTCTTATTTCCACGCCACGTGAAAGAGGCGTGACCATTTCCATCTGTCGCGGGCTATTTGAACATTTCTTATGGACAGAAAGCCGTTTCTTACAATTTCAAATGAAGCTTGAGATAACTGGCAACAATGTTTTTAAGCACCTGCATGGCTGAAGTTCTGTAGCTATGAAGCGTAGCTGCTTTAGTGGCTCTAGTGCAGACAGCTTGGCTTTGGTTTCCGTTGTCTCCTTCCAAAGAAATCATTCGTCAAACACTTAAAAACGTGCAGCAAAAAAAAAAAAGAATATTAATTTAAATAAGGGGCATGGAATGTTCGGTTCGTTCCCTATGTACCATTCGTGCTTGTTTTAACATTTTTTCTGGTGAATTTACAAGCGCCGATTGAACCATTTAAACACTAAAACGCAATTTGGGCCACAAGTTTCGCCGATTGCACGATTGCGCCCCCCCCCAATAAAAAAAAAGACTTAATTGAGAGGAAAAGTTAACTTGTTGCGAAATGGCAGGGTCTAAGCGCTCCGATAGAATGGAATGTAAATTGCTGTATGTTGCAAGATGCTGTTTTAGTTCCTCTTGTTTTTTTTTCTTCTTTTTCCGTTCTTTTTTTAATTAATTAGACCAGAGACTCAGACGTAGCCTTTTCCACAACACGCGCTAGAAAGCGTTATTTTGATTTTAACTTCCGCCAGGGTGACGTCATCGTGCCACGCGAAGCGTTCAAATGACTTCCGTGCGCTCACGTCACTTCCTGTGATAAATGAAGAAGCGCATGTTTTGTGCTTCCTCTCCTTTCTCTTCCTTTCTCTCTCTCTCTCTCTCTCTCTCTCTCCTCATATCCTCAACCTTTCGTTCTTTCAGTTATTCGTAGCTCGCGGTTGTGTATATTTTTGCATGGAGGAAACTTCACCCTAGTCAAAGAGACCATGGAAAGATTTTAGAAGTGCTTCATCCTTAAGCTTTATTCCTCAACTCAAAAGCGAAGTGAGAAATCACGTGGCGTGCTTGAATGCCGGATGCGATAGTCTCCAAGCTTACATCTCGCGTTTTAAGCATACCATGCAACTTGTTATTCACACACAGACATGTACATGACGCGTTACCAGCAATGAGTTACTTCGACCTAGTCACTTTTTGCGGTAACGAGTAACGTATTAGTTACTTTTTTCCAGAAAAGGAACGAGCAACGTACTTAGTTACAATTAAGGCCAAGTATCGAGTAACGGTATCTCTTTACTTTTGAGGAGTAACATGTAGAACACAGTTTAAATAGCCTCGTTTTAATTCCAACCTGAGTATGCGTCTATGTGGAGAAAGGCAGATGGACCAAGAAACTCCGATGAATGGCATGGAAACATGCCATGTTTCCATGCCATTCATCGTAGGTTCTTGGGCCAAATCGATTGACTCAAATCTTCAGGGTTCCCGAATCAGGTCTTAATGAAAGTGATAGGAACGCTGGCAAAGAATGTAAAAGGGGTGAAAAAACTAGGCGCCTTGTTGATATAAACCGGGTGGTGGTTATGCCATATCTACACAAAATATCGCATAATCAAAATCAAGTCGTAAGTAGGTATTGTCTGCCCGTAGTACTATCAGCCCCTAAAAAATTGCGAAAAATTTGTTCTAAGGTTTGCGCCAAAGCGGAAAAGTTATTTTAAAACAACACGTGCCACAAAAAATATGTCCGGCCTTATGTTCCTTGTTCATCGGGCATTGTATATAGCATTCCTCTTTCCAGTGCAAGATGCTATGTTGGACAGACTGGACGGTGTTTAAATCACCGGCTACGAGAACACAAACTTTCGTTAACATGAAACCTTAGCGTACACTCTGATGCCACTTTACGTTTTCTTGATTTTTATTTTATCAAGTGCCAAAACACTGTAGATCTTGTGCACTTTACTCCAAAGTTTTGACACCCGCTGTGTGATGTGTGTCTTCTTTTACCGCTCAAATAAACCGAAATTCGTAAAACGCTTAGTTTCCGCCTTAACGTAGTACTATACTTGGTTGCACCTTAAATCCAGACGAAACCGACGCTAGAAGCTGATGGGGCCAATCAGACAAAGTCAAAAGCCCGTCAACATTGTGTTCATCCTGTCTCGGTGCGTGTTCTATCATCGATGAATCAACCATAAACAGAAAAGGCAGGGTGACTGGCGCCAATCTTTAAGAATTTATAGTTATCTAAATTATAACATACAAACCATGCAGAAAAGTTTCTAATAAGAAAATATGGGGCCTTATTCCCAGTAGCAGACGCCATTTATATCCGTACGTTCGCGGTCTTTAATAACTGTCGCTTTATAAAATATTGAAAAGGTTCTTTTTTTTTTTTTACAGAATTTACTTACAACTTTTGGATAAAATAATGGTGAGCTTTGAAACTTGGGCACCAAGTCCCAATCACCTATGCAACATTTTGGCGAAAATTTGAATGTTTAAACTACGTGTTGTTTATTTTTGCCTTGAGATTATTATTTTATAAATGGAATAAAAGATAAGCCAGAGGAATTAGCCGGGAGGTATCTCGTGACTGGCTACTCTGGTAAGGGTGGGGAAGAAGGGTAAACAGATGTGAAGAAAGTCAAAGTCACAAAAAAAAGAGCAACGTAAACTTATTTTACATTGAAGTTTCTTGATGAGACCTGTCGTGGTCAGGAATCGCAGAAGGGACTTTGTCGTAAGTGTGGCGGTAGCTTCGTTTCTCCACAGTCCCAGTATTTTGTCGAGGGTGAGATCTTCTTGGGGGGATAACTTACTTTCCATTCTTAGTTTCGTCCGTTCAGTTTTATAGCGGGACATTCCAGCATAACGTGTATCAAATCTTCCGGAGTGTTACAGTTAGCGCAGTCTGGCGAAGGAAGTCTTCCTATGAGTAATAAGTACGTGTTAGTGTATGCAACTTTTAGGCGTATTCGGTGTAGCACAGCTTGGCCCCGGCGGGTGAGACCTCGAGGTACGTGAAACATTAGGTGCGCGTCGAAAGTGCGTAGCCGTGTCCCTTGATCGGTGGCGTCTTCCCACAGGCGTTTGTTTATGGTCTTCCCCAGGATGTTCACTGTTGTTTTAGGGGCGAAGCTCCTTAAAGTCTAGCCTTGTCCGTCCTTCCGTCCGTCCGTCCGTCCGTTGATCACATCGATTGCCATCTCATCTGTCTTCTTAAAAAAGAAAAAAAATGTTTGCGCAGTCGACAATTTCGAACCTGTGCGGGGAGACCCCAATGGATTTCTAGTCCATCGCCTTAACCACTCGGCCACGACTGCGGGACGAGTAGGGGACTTGAGATGTGGTAGTAACTCAAGAGCTGGGGTTTCTGTCATGGTTGAAACGTTGCATGTAGCCGCTCAACGTCTATACAGGAGAGGGCGCTGCGGTCAAATGCGTATATAATCGCGTTAAACTTTGCGTGCATTGGCTCAACGTTTATAGACGAGAGGGCGCTGCGGTGAAATGCTCAAATGCGTGTATAACCACGTTCCATACTACACATTCTCTTTTTGACATGGACCGTTGACTTAAGTGGTGGAGATGCGTTTCCACGGCTTCTAGCGGATCCAAGCTGATCCGCGAGAAGAACCACTGGCTCTGCATTTCACCGACCGTAAAGCAGTAATAATGAAGTCGAAACGCAACTCGGAACTCAGCACTGCCTATTAGCAATAAAAAAATCAGCACCATCAGCACTACCTACGAACAATAAAATCAGTATCATCAGCACCACCAGATGCTTCGCCCCAATCAACATCATTCACCACGTTGAGATGGGGTCATTTTTTTAATATCTGATCTTGTATATGGGGCTTGTACTTCGTTGATGGAGTTACGGGCATCTGCTGCTTCAGCGTCGTCTAAATCCTTTCCTGGGACAGCGCAACGACTTGGTATCCACTGGAGGCATACCGAATGACTGTTGCGTATTGCGTCCCAGTGCGGTTTGAGAATGTCCAATAACAGTCGCGTGTTTCGGGCTCTTCAGGCCTGGGAACTGGAGTGATTGAAAGGATGACCTATAGAGTCAGTGAGTATTGTCCAAGAACGAGGTAGAATTGCCTGAATGCGTCTTAATGCTTCGCGAATAGCTACTAGCTCAGCAGCTGTCGAGGGCGTCCTATGAGAAAGTTTATAACCAATTTTTGGTGAAAATACGGGGATCCCAATACAAATGAAAGACTGGTTAAATGTTGTGTACGCGTCGATGTATATATGACGCGTAGAGCAGTGCTCATAATGTATGCAAGGTAAGGACAGTTGTCGTAGGACGACAGCGGGGAGAGTTGATCTCTTGGCAATTTCCGGGATAGTACTGTAGATGTTAATTTAAGGCGCTGTCCATGGGAAATGAAGAGTAACTTAAGACAGGAAAAAGATGTTGGAAAAACGTGCTCGTGATCAAGAATTACTTGGGAAATAAGGCTGTAAAAGCATTTTCTGGAGATGTTCGCTAGATGGTGGGTCTTATGCCGTGCCAGATGTCGCACATGATTCCGGAGCGTCTCCTGGTTGCGAAGAGATATTATGGAAAGACTGTGGGAGTCTGCTATTGTTTCTGTGGTGGATGTGTATTTTGGAACGACAAGACATACTCGGAGCGCCTGCGCTTTAGGTGACTGGAGCTTTTTCATGTTAGTAGGACTGAGGTCATGTAGTACGGGAAGGCAGTAACGCAGAATGCCAACAAACAGGCTGCTATACAGGCAGAGAAATGCACTTGTTGTAGCTCCCCAGGTCGTGCCACTTATAAACCGGCCAAGGTTAGTAAATGAGAATAATTTGACTTTAAGATGAGCCAACTGGGCGTTCCAAGCCAGGTCACGATCAATAGAAATCCCAAGACATTTGTGAGAGGATACATAGGAAATGTCGGTAGCGTTAATATTTAGCGGGTATCGGTCTGTTTTCATCCGCGTAAAGGGAAGAGCGGCAGATTTTTCAGGTGTCAGTTCAAGCCCACACTTTGTTAGAAACTCAGACACGCTAGTGAGTGCACAAAGCAGACGACTCTGTATACACTTAAGGGAAATTGCAGATTTCCATAGGCATATATCATCGGCATATAAAGTAATGTGAATAGATTTTGATACAACCTCAGTAATACCAATAAGGGAAATGTTAAATAGAACGGGACTCAAGACCCCTACTTGCGGTACTCCCTTGTTTAAAAAATGTTGGCTTGTACCTTCTTCGTTCGTGTGCATAAAGATCGTGATTGAGACGAATTTTTACGCCATTTGATCAAAGACCTTGGAAAATTGCTGAATGACTCACATTATTCGGAGGCTCACCTTACGTCAAGAAACACGGCTGTAGTTAGTTTACCACGAATTTTGTGATCTTCAACATGGCTATTTAGATTACGGGACGTAATTTCTGCACGGGCCGTAATTTCTAGGCCTGGCCCGACCCGGCCCGGTAGAGGTTCGGCCCGGGCCCCGTCCGAGCCCGATAGAATATTTAATTTCTAGGCTGGGCCCGGCCTGGAAGAGACACTGCCCGGGCCCGGCTTGGGTCCGGCAGAATTTTTAGACAGAAACTTGAGCCCGGCCCGAGCCCGACAAAATTTTTGAAACATAAGCCTGAGCCCGGCCCAAGCAGGGCTCAAGCCCGACTGAGCCCGAAAACGTCTGCAACCCGAAAATATATGAGCCCGAAAAAGTTTGCAGGCCTTAACCTAAAAACTCTCTAAGCATAAAGCGAGCATATTTTATTTAAATTTCTTTAAAACTCGGACAGTTTTTTTTACATGATAAATATTCCAACCTAAGCCTGTTTCACATGCAGCGACTGTTGCGAAAGAAATCGGTGCGACAGCCGACGCAGCAAGTGCGATCGCAATGTTTGTTTTCACATGCTCCAACATACGCGCGATTTCTGTCGGCGCGGCCGGCTGTTCGGATACGGACGCGACGCGTTTCACTTTGCCTAAAATACAACAAAAGCGTCTTAATAAACACAAATGTCTCACGAATACAATATGTAACTAGAAATTTTTAATAATTAAGCATTAAACCAAACGTTTTAAGGTGTCTAAATTTATTTTCGAATACGCAACTATCGTGGATGAAAGCTGGCTTATGAACGGCTGGTTGACGATGAGGTGATCGCGCCAACTCTGCGACAAAAAACCAACTTGGTGGAAACCAGTCGCAGAGCCGCTGTGGCAGTGCGACTGCGATTTTAATCGCACATTTACTGGAAATCGCACCGATTTCGGACGAGAATCGCAGCATGTGAAACAGCCTTTAGACGACACATTTTCGAGAATATGAGCGAAATATGCACTTCATAAGTGATCTTGAAAAGAAAAAAAGTGCGCAATATTTTATTTACGTATTTCTTGGAGATATTAGACTTTTTGTTATTCAATTCGTGTCACAGATAACTTTCCTCGCTACATGTTTTTATGAGGTAACAATCACAATCACGCTAGTGTATCTTCAAAAGGCTATATAAGCATAAAATTGTCCATGGTAGTTAGGTTATCTTTGGTGCCATCGTAAGGCCACCTGCACAAAGTGCAAAGTCAAGCTAACGTTTTTTTTCTTCTGTTCTTTTTTTTTTTTTTGAAGAGCAGACAAAAAGGACATTTATGTTGTACTCTGCGACTGGAGTGCTCTCGTTTTCTTGACAGCACTTTCCCACAATGCTGGAGGAACCCATTCGTTTCCTTTTATCTACGTAAAAACATTCCAAAAACAAAATTTTTTTTTCGTCGTTGTAGTGATTTTTGGGCTGTTTAGCGACCGGGAAAAACAGGAATTGTCAGACCAATTGTAATTACGGGGAAAAATCAGGGAACTGTCAGGGATATTGCCAAAAAGCGAGCCCAGACAGGGAAAATGGGCCGGAAATGCCATCGAGTACCCTGAGCAGACTTGAGGACTTGGGGGCAGAAAAATAGGCAATCAATTCTGCTTAGAGCGGAGCGAGGGCTCTACTCACCAGATGTAGAGTGCTACCCGATGCAAAAAAAAAACAGCTGCCAAATCCAGTCCAAGCCTTGGATTGAATTAGATTGGATTGAGGGTACGACACCAGAGTTAGAGCTACTATATTTAGTAACAAATGGCAAAGCCGCAGATCCCATTACAATCCAAGCCTTAAACCGAAAGCATCCGAAAGTGTGCATGTGGTGGCCACGCAACGATGCTGGCATTCGGCTATTCACGTGTGTGGTTGAGCGTCGTGTTTTCATTGTGTTTCCGGAAGTGGCATCGTCACTTACGATGTCGGCGGCAAGAAAGTGCTCGTTTAACTCAGACTGGAAGAACCCGAATATTTCGGAATATGCAAGTTGGATTAAGCCCGTGCAAAATGATCCTCACAGTGCTCAATGCCTTGTGTTGTAATGGTCTTGTATATTTAACCATCTCTACGAATCCCGGACAAAAGCTCACCGGACTGAAGCACACCGGACAAAAAGCTCACCCATTTTTTCACAGACCCGGACAAAAGCTCACCAGGAGAAAATTTCATGTTGGTCTTAACACGAGTGCGGACAACTTAAGTGCAGGCGTGCGACACTAAAATGCAACGATAAATTATATGTGACAGGCGCATGGTTTGTTCATTAGTAAAAGAAACAAATTTATTTATTGGTTGGTTAGAACTGAATGCAGTCCCTTACTAGCTCCAGCAGTCTTGGTAGATGTGGGTGTACCTGGAACCCGCTTCTCTTGGGGTTCGCCTCTCCGGGCTTGTGTCAATGCCGTGGCAACGAGCGCCTGATTTTCCGGCAGGCATTCAATCAGTCTCGTGGATTAGTAATGAAGAGACGTTGTGCCTAACCTTTATATGCGCATTTAGCGTGACATAAGCACAATAAATAAGCGAGGCCACCGCAGGGCGACTTCGCTTCTTCGGGTTCAAGAACGTCGGTTCACGAAGTTTGTTGGGCGTGGCACAAGGGTGCTCCGGCGTACCTTGAGTCAAGCAAGCTTGATCTTATCAGCTCCACTCAGTTTCGAGTGACCTAAATTTTGGTCCCAAATCGTTGCCTTTCTGACTGTTACGGATTATCTGTCGACACCTTTCCATGGGATGGGATGCCAGTTCTCCTAAAAATGGTGCTGTGTCCATCACCTCCGGGTAGCGAAAAAAACAAGAATGAGGTGAGCTTTTGTCCGGGTCTGTAAAAAACGTGTGAGCTTTGTCCCGGTGAGCTTTTTGTCCGGGAGCTTCTGTTCGGTGAGCTTTTGTCCGGTGAGCTTTTGTCCGGTTACCATCTTTACAGTGGTCAGGGAATTACACTTGAAATTGTCAGGAAAAACGTGGAAAAGCCAGGTGATTTCAAAGTAATAATTTGCTAGACACCCTGGCTTTAGCCTTTCGCTTGTTTGTTTTCATTGAACCTAAAATATTAATGAGCACACTTTTTGTTATCAACAATTTGGAATTTGCGGCACACGACTTCCCAGCCACAGCCCAGGCCGGCACGGCCCAAGAAACATTTTGTTCAGGCCCGAGCCCGGCCCGGGCCCAAAAAATACATGCTACCCGGCCCGAGCCCGGCCCGCCGTCCGGGCCGGGCTCGGGCCCTCGGGCTGGCCCGGGCCCGTGCAGTGCTCTAAGTTAGATTCATAAACTTATCACTGGAACTTCGGCCCTGTCTGAAGCCGGTCGTTGTATCTGGGTATATTGAATTTGATTCTTGAAACCATTCGAACCGTGCTAGAATTATGCGGTCCATGCATTTTACGATGCAGTTTGTCAGTGTAATGGGTCTGTAGGACTTCATTTGCAAGGAAGATTTGCCAGTTTTGAGTATGAGCACAACACAAGCCGTTTTCCACTCCTGTGGCATGGTGCCTGTGATCCGAGAATTGTTGAATATTTCTTGAAGATGCTTGCGTCCTTCGTGCCCGAGCTGGGCAAGCGTGCCATTCGTGATTTTATCTGGCTCAGGTGATGAAAAGGGTTTAAGGGACATGAGAACTTGATCGAGTTCTTGAGGGGTAAACATTTCATTCATCTCACGGGAATATGGACAAGTTGAATTTACAACATGATGGGGAGACAGCTCAGAAAACACAGACTACGAAGAGAAACACACACGACAGGACAATGCTGTACTCGCAACTAAGGTATTCTAATAAAGGAAGCAAAGAAAGAAAAACGATACACAGTATCTTAAAAGGTTGCACACAAACAAAGCACCACTCTCACCAATCTTGAAGCGTCTTCCCTTGTCCCTAGTCTGCGTTGTTGTACAATAATGAATCCTTCAAGGTCTCCTTTTGTTGATTCGTGAACCATTGTGACAACTTCTGCCGCCTGCTGTTTGACAGGTGCCATCAACGATTCAGTGGAGTCGCCGTCAATGCCATTAGGTCGTTTTCCCACACTGGTGTGTCCTGACGCATTATCTCGGCTGATGTGGTAGTTGTGGTTCATGTCAGCCGGTATGTGCTAAGAGTACTTAGGATCTGTCGCTGACGCCGGTACAGGAGTACTGGGCAGAGAGGTCATGCCATACGAAGTAGTGACTGCTGTTGCTTAGATGACCGCCAATGCTGACCTGGATGAAATGGACGAGGGCAGCAGTAGGTTTAGCCGGTCCTGTTCCGGTGCTCATCTTTGGACTCTTGAAAATAGCCTTTCGGGGAGCTCCAAAGGGCCCTTTCGTGTGTCGGCTGGCTAGTTGGAGCGTCTCCGGCAGTCGTCGATAATAAAGGCGGCTGCAACGGGGTTCCAGGTCCTTTTCGTGTTAGTGCGATGATTTGAACTTGGGCAGGAGTTCGCGATCGCACGTCTTGTTTCCTAGATATAAGAAAAAGAAGCGGCTCTTTTTCTTCGAAACACCCGATATATTCCAGTTGCGCTAGCGACAAGTTAAACGAGCTCAAAATGATGTTGCATTAATAAATAACGAAGTTTAAAAATATATCAATATGCGTACCGAAAGCGAAAGCGAAAGAAATTAGTGTTCTATTCATTAAAATTAAAGACCAAAATTTAAGAAAATTACTATAGACCAAATTTGAAACCATATGCGCGAGTGAGAAAAACCAGATATCCTTCAAACTCCCCAACTCTGAAAATTTTTTTATCATGGTAAACAATACCAGCCTAAAACAGTATTAATGCGAGGGCATTAACTATCCCATTAACCCATTAACTGACTTACATCATGAGCTTTGAAGCCGTGCCATACACCACCTTCCGACATCTCATTGTCGTTTGTGACCAAAATCTGAGGCATATAGGCTCCCATTGGCTGGCGCACGTCATCAAGGAACGAGGCTCCCATTGGCTCTCGTGCGGCGTATTTCCAAAAAAGGCCACCAGAGAAGCCCTCTTCATGAAATAAATGTTAGGGCGCAAACGAGCTGCTGTAAAGTAAACATGACTCAAAATCCCCGAGACTGCAAAAACCCCGAGACTTTTAAGTGTGTATGTCGTTACCTTTCTCCATGGCGGCGCAGCGCACGCAGCGGCCCGCCGCCTGTAAGAGCGGTGCGGCGGTGATGCCTGGCGGCGGTGCGGGCATGGCGGAAAGCCCCGTTCGGACGAACTATGGGAGGGTGTACGGGCGAGCTCGGCGCGGCCCGCCCACTATGCGAGAGCGAACGACGACCGTCGGCCGGGCGAGCGCTCTCCGCTTCAGACGCCCGCTACGCCGCACATGAACTAAGGGAGCGGAAGAACGACATTCATGCTTTCGCATTCACAACTCATAAGAAGTGCTTAGGTGTCCTCGGACTTCTTTGTTTGTTTTCCACTCACGATCAATTAAAAAGCGATCCATATGAAGAGATTGTATGCATGAGTATTCAGCGAAATTGAAGGCACCACCTCCTTTTTCTTTCTCTCTCTCTCTCTCCCTCTCCTTCGGTTACTATTGGTTGTCACTTTTTTATTTTCTTTATTCCCTTCATTTTGTCATGCATACTAAGAGTTGGTACCAGACATGTACACGTTACCCCAAAAGTAACTCAATACCTTTACTCGTTACTCGCTCAAAAAGTAACTAAATACGTAACGTATTTATTTACTTTTTGAGCGAGTAACGAGTAAAGATATTTAGTTACTCGTTACCGATTCTCAAAAGAAACGCGTGAGTTCCTCGAAGTAACGAGTTACTTTTCACGTTACTTTGACGAGCAAATACACAACTGTTTTTGTTTCATGGTAATTGTTTTCTTTCTAGTAGTCATTATCCTTAAGCATCCTGTCAGAAGGTTTCATCAGTTAGGCTTCACCGCTTCCTTGAAAATACATCTCCGGCAAAGCTGAAGCGTCGTTCTACTGACGCGCTCGAAGAAACGGCGGTGTTGTGCTTCAGCATGAGTTGGTGAATATTCGGGAACTGCGCCTTCATTGAGGACAGGGTGTAATGGGTTATATGACTTCCCTTGTTTGCAACCTCCGGGTTTACATTCGGTCCGTACCTGGTTCTAGAAAGTTCAACCAACAGCGAATCTGATTGTGCTCGCTGGGTGAAGGACATTCCCAGCTGTAGAGTTCAGTACAACAACGTTTATCGCAGGAAACGGAAGTCGAACCGCTCGACTGAGGTGTTCAGCGATATACGTCGCTTTACTGTCATACTGTTTATTTGTTTTTTGGGTTACCTATCTGCCTTTGTCGCAATAGACGCATACTCAGGCTAGAATAAAAACAAGGCCGTTTAAGCGGTGTTGTACACGTTACTCCTCAAAAGTAACGAGATACCGTTACTCGTTACTTGACATTAAAAGTAACTAAATACCGTTACTCGTTCCTTTTCTACAAAATTGACTAAATACGTTACTCGTTACCGAAAATAGTAACTAGGTACAAGCAACTTGTTACTTGTAACGCGTTACGTACATATCTGCTTGGTACCCTTGAAGCTGACATGGATGAACTTTCACATTGATCAAAACGTGCAATTAGGACGCCGCATAGTCTTTCTTCTCCCTAATTCTTTCTTCCATGTTTGTTCTGGGAAGCTTGCGATGTCACAAATAGGGTGTACTAGAATAGGGAGCTGTGCCGTCTGGCGGCCGTGAGTGTGTCGCGATGTGCAAGCACACCGGTGAGGGCGCTGTGAGGCCGAGCGCGGCCATCCGACAGATGACAGACGGCAGAGGCATGGCGGTCTCGGCGGAGATGCTTTATTTGGCGTCAAAATAGTCGTATTCTTCTTTTGTCTTTCTCTGCTCATTTCTAGGATAAATTAAGTTCTATCTCTCTCACACCACACCCGTGTTAAAGCGTGATTTGCTTGAAAGGCAGAAACTTATGTTTAAAGCGCAAATGCCGTTTGGGCGCGTTGGGCTACTGACAACGTCTCTCTTTTTTAAATGTATTTTTTCCTTTTGCTTTTATAGAAGAATAATTGTCTATCTCAACTTACATACCAGCATTAAGAAAGCGAAGTTTGAGTGTGATATGCTATGCGATGCTTTCCTTTCCACTATAATGTATAAGTTTTTTTTTTTTTTTCGAGAGCTGCTGTTCATTTTAGAGACCTTTAAATACCTAGTTTTTGTTCTCGTGTCAGTACTTTTGCTTTTTGTGCGTGTAGCGTGGATTAATGAAACCGAGCTTTTCTAGACTTCTGCATTCTTAGCCAGAGCTAATAGACGCTTTAAACACGCAACACATTGAGCCGCCATTGCCGACCTTCTCTTGTTTGACCGAGATGCCGAACCACTGAAGCGGATGTTGACGAGCCTCCACAACGGCCTATGATGGGGAGAAGGACGCAGTAGCACCTAAAGTGGCAATAACCTGCCCTGCTGCGGCAATTATGAAGTGAGGCGAGCGGAATAAGAGAAAACAAAAAAGGAAGGCCGGTTATGGCGGCGCCCATGCACAGCTGCCTGAAAGCGTCTATATAGACCAGGAAATGTCTGGATTGATTTCATCTAGAGAACATGTATCGTATTAAAATGAACACCAATGCCGTCAAAATAAATCGAGCAACTTCAACTGCTGTCTTCATTGAAGAGCAATTCCATTTGGAGAAATTTGCTTCCTCTAAAACGTAACACATGTCACACATTCTTCTTAAACTTCTTTTTTTTCTCTGCTTCAGGTTTTTTTTTCTTTAGAAAGATATGTAATTGTGTGATGCAGTAAAACTTTTTCTTGGAATCAGATGATTTCGTTCCGCGAACAGAGAGGCGTCGCTCGGCGTCCGAAGCCAGGAGTGTTTTTCTTTGCATGTGTTGTAACCCACGTTACACCCCGGCACAAAACGCCATTGCTCTGTCTTTTTCTTTTCTTCGCAATATTTGACATCGTTATGAGTCCCTTGTGTCTTCGGCACATCTAGCAGCCCACAATATTATATCACTTCATACACAGCACAAAACAAGAAGAAATTGTCACAACAACACGTCCCAAGCCAACCTCGCTAAACGCCGCCCGACCGGCTTCCTGGCCCCGCTGTGGTTGACAGCGCCAACCCAGGCCCCTGCGGCAGATTTGGGCCCCACGAGACCCAGCTCCTATGGAGAGGCCGACGCGGTTGGCACATTTCCTAGTTCTAGTACACCCTACTACAGGTAAGTCGCAGGTGTACAATATTGTCCCCTTTGTCCTTGTTTTCTACATTTCATTATTTGGTTTTACTTCTTCCGGTTATTAAGTTGGCATTTTCCCCCTCTCTAGATTGTTGCGTCTCCGCCGCCAGAACACGTCCAACCCGCGTAGGTCAAAGGGATCCTTGGCCGTATTAAAGGACGGCATAAATCGGATTCTTAACATATCGCGCTAGGATTTACTACAGAGTTGCCTGACGTTGGTGGAAGCTTTCGCTGAAATTGTGGAACGATTGACTAGCCTGAGTAAGTTAAGAAAAAATCAAATATTATGTTTCCCTCTACTTTGCATGTACACTAAAAATTAAAAAATGAAACATTATGCGTTGATGTGGCGCTGTTTTGGGCCCAATTAAGTAAAGAATAGGCGAGCCAGTTCTATTTTCTTTCCATTTTACAAATTTTTAATCGTTGTAAAGGCTAGAATAGCCCACAACGATTTTCTGATGATTTTGAGATAAAACGTTTAACAATAATATTTTCATAGATCAAAACAGTTTTTATTTCATTCTTCTGACTCCGGAGGTTTCATGTATTCATGCTCCCAGTTATTGAATGTACCAGCTTCGATAACCTCTGTGGTAAATCCCAGCGCGATAAGTTAAGAAACCGATTTCTGCGACTCCTTCAAACCGCCATCGATCCATTTTCACCAAGCGGTATGCATAACCAAAAGCTCCAAAGGTAAATAAAATCACACGGCCGAAAAGATTTAAGAAGTGAATAGACTCGTGACAGTTTGGAATTTAATTAACAGGACTTACTACCACTTAAAAATGAAATACAGCCGGTTTGTCATAGCCGGTTTTAACAAGAGTCGCTGCATAAGTTTCAGTGTTCAGTAACACTACACCTTACCTAGATGTTCAATTACTCGGGCCAACGCATGCTCTTACCCATTGCTACAAAAGAAGCTAGTTAAATTTTCTAGCGCACGTGAGAGGTTGCCAAGACCAGAAAAATACACACGCACACAAACACACCCCCAACTAAGCCGAGGACTATATGAACGGAACAGCTTTGAGCCCCCGAATTGGCCGGGAAATTAGCTTTCGAAACCTCGGAGCTGCCGAGAGACTTTCTCCACTTATCGACGCTCTTTGCGGGGCGGGCTATAAAACACGGGCTTAATGTCTATACCGTATACACTGGAAGTCTATAAACCATAAAAAGAATACAATTAAAAGCGGGACCACGTTGACGAAATTTATTCCCACACGAGGTCGGGACCGGAGCCCGCGTCCCGTCGCGGGCAGATGGCGGTATAGGGGGACGGAGCGGACGAGGTTACGACCACGGTCGGTCACCTTTATCGGCTTTTCCGCACGGGTCAGCGGCGTTCGCCACGGTTCAAGCTCCGCGTGTTCGTCTGGGGTGAATGGTACCATAAGCTACGCCGGAAAATATGGAGGGGAGAGGGGGCACAAGGAGCACACTTAATGCAAACTGTCGTAGATAAATTTAATACAATGCACCCGCTCACAAAAAGAAAAGTAAAATCTGAATTTTGAGAACTGGGTAATTTTATTGGCGGCGGAGAGTGCCGGTTTGATCGCTCACGCACAAAGAAAATAATAATAAAGGTTTGTGTTGACGTTAAATTATAACAGATCCCACCGAAGATGTTTACGACGGTGTAGCCATACAGTACAAAGATATTGAGGTGGGCTAGTTGGATATGCATGATATAAAAATTAAATAACGCTTGTCTTGTTCTACATGTTCTGTCCCTTGTCCTTTGTCTAACCTTTGCGATATTTAATTTTTAAATCATGGCCATACAGCTTCTGGCGCGTAGGGAGGTTATGATACAAATCATACAATATCATACAGAAGTGAAGAAAGGTAAAAAAACGCAGGCGAGCAGGTGAGTGACATCCATAGTAACCCTGAGACGTAGGAATCATAAAAAAAACGGACAGAACAATGAAGTCTCTAGGTACTTCGTTGTTCTGCCCGTGTTTTTAATGTTCCTACGTCTCAGGAGTTACTACGGATACCATACAAAGACAAACAAAACCATAGATGAAGTCACGCGCTCGCGACAGTAGCTTTGACAACGTGCACGCTAATTATGAAACAGAGTATAGATATGTTCCAAGCACAATCACGTATAAAACATACACGTTTCGATCATGCTTGAGGCCACGCCCGCATATACTTTTGTCATGATGTGTGCAGCGAACACCTTTTGTCTTTCGTACAACGTACGAACAGTGTGACAGCGCGGCTTAAGACTTTATTTGTAGTAGGTCGCACTGATTGTGCAGCTGCTGAGCGCTTTTTGTCTGACTGTCTTGGCAGTGCCAAACCGCGTTCTTTCATCATGCGAGGCGATATGTATATATTTTGACGTAGGACTACGTCTTTCCGCGCTTGGAAGGGGTGCAGTTGGAAGACCGATGTCATGTAAACTTGGTCACGTAAAGGGACGTCACACAGGTAACACCGGAGCGCCGACAGATTTATAGTCCCTCGATGCTTCTTTTTACAAGTAACGACAATACGAATAACGAAGCACATTCCGTTGGAACAAAATGGCGTCATTCAGTTCACTCTTCGGATTTGCGCCGCCTTTCGCTTCTAAAATCTGCACCGTCACGCAGTCGGCGCTTCAAAGAATATCGCTACTTGCAGGAAACTCTTATCTGTAGGAACTTTAAACCAATTTGCATCGCTGCGCTTCCTGACTGCGCGTGCTGTCGAGAACCGCTGCAATGGACACGCGCGTCCTTTTAAGCTGTTTAATTAAAGTTATATCTCACCGTTATCAAGCCCGTCATAAAAGTTGGGCCGTCAGGTCGACGGCAGAGCGCTGTACGTCAAACTGAAGTTTTGGGGTGCATTATGTGGGACAAATAGGTACAAGGCTACACCCCTTTTTTCTATAGTGTTATTCAAACATTTTAAGTGATTTTGTGAAAATTTCAATGGAAAAAGGGGCTCGTTTTCGCCCGTTTTTGGTTTTTGGCACTATGGAGCTCCATCGTTGGACATCATTTTCACATTGAAATTTTCAGAAAATCACTTATAACTTTTGAATAAGGTATCGGTTAGGGCTGAAGCTAAGGTATCTGCATCGGACTTCTAGCGCTACCTGTGGGCGGAGAGTGAGCGTTCGGTGACGCGTAGTTTATTTTTGCGGTAAAACAATCCTGTAAATAGTTTTGGGGACATCCTCTACTTCAAATTAAAATTTTGTGGTGTAAAATACCTGACAAAGGGTGTAATACTACTCTCTTTCTACACTCATTGTTAGAGTGTATAATAACGCCAAAGAAAGAATCACGATGCATGAAGCGGGAACTGTCCCGCACAGCGTTCCTTGAGCCGCAGTCCGACTACTCATGCTTCAGAGTGGTCACGTGGGAGTGCTGGAAGCGACAACGTGGTCTACGCTCTGCGCTTCTATCCTTCACGGGTCTGTGAATGCATTCCACTCTACGCTAAACGAAAAAAATTACCCATCTTCCCGAGGGGAACCATGGGGTTGGTGCGGAGCATCGCGAATCGTTATTAACGGTGTTATTAACTGTGTTAGTAACGTTGTTAACATTGTTACATGTTATTACGTTGTTAACTTGCGAATGGACGCCGCTTCTCGTTGCCGTAGTTCAGGGTCTGCCGCTCGCTTCAAGCGTTTGCGCTCAGCGTCGCGTGCCCTTCGCTGCGCAGCTTTGTCTTCAGTGGACGTAGCATTGCTGTTAGTTTGTGGGGTGGTGCTGACGCTTGCTTGCGCCAACCCACTAACTGACGGGACTGTTGCTTCCATCACACTTCATCGGAAGAACGGAGTGAAGTGGAGTCAACAGCGCTGAACTCGTGGTACAGCTTCTCGATTGCCATTATTTTTAATTGCTAATCTTTTCCTTCCTATTGCATTTCATTTTTCTTTTCTCCTTCTTCCGTCGCGTCGGTTTCTCCCGCACTAGCCCCCGATAGATTCTTCTTTTAGATTTAGCATAACTTTTCTTCTGCTTATATTTACATCATTTCCAAATTATCCTCCTTAGAATTGGCAAGCATAGCTTCTCTTTGCTAATTAATTTATTCCCTTCTTGACTGATTTCTTTTGGCCGGCCGGATTTGGGCTGCGGCGGACGCGAGCGGCCGAGAAACGCTAGCAAACGACAGCCGCAGAGTTGCGGGAAAGCCCACCCCACTGGAAAGCCCTGGCGTGGCGCTGCGACCCGCGCGCCCAAAACTATCCTCCTTTCACTCCTCAAGGGAACGCGCGCAGCGCTACGGCTGCTTATATTCCACTTGAAGGAGAGGAGACCAGAGGAGGAGAGTTGCGCATGCGCGCGCGGTGTGATTAGAAGCGAACGCACGCGAAGTGCACGCAGCTGGTAGAGAGAGAGAGCGGAGAGAGTAACGCGCAGCTGTTGGAGAGGGGAAGGAGGAGAGTTGCGCATGCGTAGTGTGAGTGCGGACTACGACGCCGCGGGACATAGACCCGAGGCAAGAAGTGCTCCGCATCTAAAACAAAATGTGACAAACGTTACCTGCTTTTGCTCCCGCGCCCGCTAGTGCTTGGTGAAATTGCTGCTGCAATTTTTTTTTATGTTACTGTTATTGTGTCGTTCCAGCGACATTGAAACAAACAACGGGCTTTATTTAACCCGTTCTGAGGCCATGCTTGCAATCCCCACCGAAGAGCCCTCCGAGCAGATGACTGTACTCTTTCGTCTTCTTAAAGACCTTGAAGCGCGGTCCGTACAATCCGCAATGAGTCAGACTCAGCTCGCCGCTGATGACGTAAACGCAATAAAACTGGGTAGAAAAAACATCGGAAACAAAACTGGTGGCATGCAAAAATGACGCAATGCCCTAGAAAATAAAAAGATCCACTTGACAATTTTCAAAAAGACACGACCAACTCTGAAGGCTTAGATTAAACTCTAACATTTAGCATCACTCTTTGCAATCACGTATTGACGAGCTAGAGGATCGATCTCGGCCTGACAACCTTGTTTTTTTATGGTGTTCCCGACTCTCGTGTATCGGGGGACCAATCGGAAGTGAGGTAAAACAACGTTTTGGAAAAAAAAATGATTGACATTTTTAAATGAGAATGCAACCAAGCGCGCTCATAATTTGGGACACTACGCATCGAATAAATGTCGGCCAATCATGGTAAAATTTTCTTGGTACCAAACAAAAGACAGCATACTTTCCTCATGGGCAAAACTAAAAGATACAAATGTTTAGGTTAATCAAGACTTCTTTCCCGCCACGCGCAAAGTAAAAAAAAAAAAAGCTTAACGAATTTGCTAAATATCACCCAGAAACACTTCTTTTTTAACTGCGATACAAGACTCTTGTCATGATCAAAAAACATTACATGTTTGACGCCGCAACTACCACTGAGACGGAACATTTGCGTCACGGCAATCAGTAGATTTCCGCACCCAAAGATATGGCACGTGTAGTGGGTGACATAAGGAAACGCAAAGGGCAGTGGTGAAACTTTATCGAATGTTTAGGTTCTCATTTCAAACATTCGAAGCATCATGAAGGGGTCGCGATTCCCTAACCTCTGCAACAGATATGTGTAATGATAATATCATAGTACTAACAGAGAATTGGCGCACTCGGAATTTCATTAGCAAGCATATTTTAAACTGCTAACCGTTTTTTCTATTTATCTCTGCAGTCACACAAG
>JAZHYW010039138.1:0-25384 GCA_037355805.1 Ixodes ricinus | reverse complement strand
ACAATGTTTAGAAAGAAAGCGAGCAAAAACATTGTTGGTTACACTGTGTAGTTTATTCACAAAATTACAAGCGTAATTTGGGGATCGATAATAAACACCAATGAGAATTTTTTGATATCCTATTTCAACAATAGCCGAGGTGATTTCTAGATTACTGAGGATAAAAAATACATTGAGATGAAAAGTGTTTAGAAAGGGTTAAAAGTACACAGCACCTTTATCTTGTGTGATTGCAGAGATAAATAGAAAAAAACGGTTAGAAGTTTAAAATATGTGTGCTAATGAAATTCCGAGTGCGACCAATTCTCTGTTAGTACTATGATATTATCATTACACATATCTGTTGCAGAGGTTAGGGAATCGCGACCCCTTCATGATGCTTCGAATGTTTGAAATGAGAACCTAAACATTCGATAAAGTTTCACCACTGCCCTTTGCGTTTCCTTATGTCACCCACTACACGTGCCATATCTTTGGGTGCGGCAATCTACTGATTGCCGTGACGCAAATGTTCCGTCTCAGTGGTAGTTGCGGCGTCAAACATGTAATGTTTTTTGATCATGACAAGAGTCTTGTATCGCAGTTAAAAAAGAAGTGTTTCTGGGTGATATTTAGCAAATTCGTTAAGCTTTTTTTTTTTACTTTGCGCGTGGCGGGAAGAAGTCTTGATTAACCTAAACATTTGTATCTTTTAGTTTTGCCCATGAGGAAAGTATGCTGTCTTTTGTTTGGTACCAAGAAAATTTTACCATGATTGGCCGACATTTATTCGATGCGTAGTGTCCCAAATTATGAGCGCGCTTGGTTGCATTCTCATTTAAAAATGTCAATCATTTTTTTTTCCAAAACGTTGTTTTACCTCACTTCCGATTGGTCCCCCGATACACGAGAGTCGGGAACACCATAAAAAAACAAGGTTGTCAAGCCGAGATCGATCCTCTAGCTCGTCAATACGTGATTGCAAAGAGTGATGCTAAATGTTAGAGTTTAATCTAAGCCTTCAGAGTTGGTCGTGTCTTTTTGAAAATTGTCAAGTGGATCTTTTATTTTCTAGGGCATTGCGTCATTTTTGCATGCCACCAGTTTTGTTTCCGATGTTTTTTCTACCCAGTTTTATTGCGTTTACGTCATCAGCGGCGAGCTGAGTCTGACTCATTGCGGATTGTACGGACCGCGCTTCAAGGTCTTTAAGAAGACGAAAGAGTACAGTCATCTGCTCGGAGGCTCTTCGGTGGGGATTGCAAGCATGGCCTCAGAACGGGTTAAATAAAGCCCGTTGTTTGTTTCAATGTCGCTGGAACGACACAATAACAGTAACATAAAAAAAAGATTGCAGCAGCAATTTCACCAAGCACTAGCGGGCGCGGGAGCAAAAGCAGGTAACGTTTGTCACATTTTGTTTTAGATGCGGAGCATCTCTTGCTCGGGTCTATGTCCCGCGGCGTCGTAGTCCGCACTCACACTACGCATGCGCAACTCTCCTCCTTCCTCTCTCCAACAGCTGCGCGTTACTCTCTCCGCTCTCTCTCTCTACCAGCTGCGTGCACTTCGCGTGCGTTCGCTTCTAATCACACCGCGCGCGCATGCGCAACTCTCCTCCTCTGGTCTCCTCTCCTTCAAGTGGAATATAAGCAGGCCGTAGAAGCGCGCGCGTTCCCTTGAGGAGTGAAAGGAGGATAGTTTTGGGCGCGCGGTGTCGCAGCGCCACGCCAGGGCTTTCCAGTGGGGTGGGCTTTCCCCGCAACTCTGCGGCTGTCGTTTGCTAGCGTTTCTCGGCCGCTCGCGTCCGCCGCAGCCCAAATCCGGCCGGCCAAAAGAAATCAGTCAAGAAGGGAATAAATTAATTAAGCAAAGAGAAGCTATGCTTGCCAATTCTAAGGAGGATAATTTGGAAATGATGTAAATATAAGCAGAAGAAAAGTTATGCTAAATCTAAAAGAAGAATCTATCGGGGGCTGGTGCGGGGAGAACCGACGCGACGGAAGAAGGAGAAAAGAAAAATGAAATGCAACAGGAAGGAAAAGATTAGCAATTAAAAATAATGGCAATCGAGAAGCTGTACCACGAGTTCAGCGCTGTTGACTCCACTTCACTCCGTTCTTCCGATGAAGTGTGATGGAAGCAACAGTCCCGTCAGTTAGTGGGTTGGCGCAAGCAAGCGTCAGCACCACCCCACAAACTAACAGCAATGCTACGTCCACTGAAGACAAAGCTGCGCAGCGAAGGGCACGCGACGCTGAGCGCAAACGCTTGAAGCGAGCGGCAGACCCTGAACTACGGCAACGAGAAGCGGCGTCCATTCGCAAGTTAACAACGTAATAACGCGCAATGTATAACAACGTTACTAACACCGTTAATAACACCGTTAATAACGATTCGCGATGCTCCGCATCACCCCATGGTTCCCCTCGGGAAGATGGTGTAATTTCTTTCGTTTAGCGTAGAGTGGAATGCATTCACAGACCCGTGAAGGATAGAAGCGCAGAGCGTAGACCACGTTGTCGCTTCCAACACTCCCACGTGACCACTCTTGAAGCATGAGTAGTCGGACTGCGGCTCAAGGAACGCTGTGCGGGACAGTTCCCGCTTCATCCATCGTGATTCTTTCTTTTGGCGTTATTATACACTCTAACAATGAGTGTAGAAAGAGAGTAGTATTACACCCTTTGTCACGGTATTTTACACCACAAAATTTTAATTTGAAGTAGAGGATGTCCCCAAAACTATTTACAGGATTGTTTTACCGCAAAAATAAACTACGCGTCACCGAACGCTCACTCTCCGCCCACAGGTAGCGCTAGAAGATCCGATGCAGATACCTTAGCTTCAGCCCTAACCGATACCTTATTCAAAAGTTATAAGTGATTTTCTGAAAATTTCAATGTGAAAATGATGTCCAACGCTGGAGCTCCATAGTGCCAAAAACCAAAAACGGGCGAAAACGAGCCCTTTTTCCCATTGAAATTTTCACAAAATTCACTTAAGATGTTTGAATAACACTATAGAAAAAAGGGGTGTAGCCTTGTACCTATTTGTCCCACATAATGCACCCCAAAACTTCAGTTTGACGTACAGCGCTCTGCCGTCGACCTGACGGCCCAACTTTTTATGACGGGCTTGATAACGGTGAGATATAACTTTAATTAAACAGCTTAAAAGGACGCGCGTGTCCATTGCGCGGTTCTCGACAGCACGCGCAGTCAGGAAGCGCAGGCGATACAAATTGGTTTAAAGTTCCTACAGATAAGAGTTTCCTGCAAGTAGCGACATTCTTTGAAGCGCCGACTGCGTGACGGTGCAGATTTTAGAAGCGAAAGGTGGCGCAAATCCGAAGAGTGAACTGAATGACGCCATTTTGTTCCAACGGAATGTGCTTCGTTATTCGTATTGTCGTTACTTGTAAAAAGAAGCGTCGAGGGACTATAAATCTGTCAGCGCACCGGTGTTACCTGTGTGACGTCCCTTTCGTGACCAAGTTTACATGACATCGGTCTTCCAACTCGCACCCCTTCCAAGGCGGTAAAGACGTAGTCCTACGTCAAAATATATACACATATCGCCTCGCATGATGAAAGAACGCGGTTTGGAACGCCAAGACAGTCAGACAAAAAGCGCTCTGCAGCTGCACAATCAGTGCGACCTACTACAAATAAAGTCAAGCCGCGCTGTCACACTGTTCGTACGTTGTAGCGAAAGACAAAAAGGTGTTCGCTGCACACATCATGACAAAAGTATATGCGGGCGTGGCCTCAAGCATGACCGAAACGTGTATGTTTTATACGTGATTGTGCTTGGAACATATCTATACTCTGTTTCATAATTAGCGTGCACGTTGTCAAAGCTACTGTCGCGAGCGCGTGAGAGAGAGAGAGATAAGTTCTTTATTATGGAGATGTTGGCAGTCTCTTAAATGACACCGGCTACCCATAACGAGAAGCTGAGAAAAATATATATGAATGAAAGGAAGAGACTTCATCTATGGTTTTGTTTGTCTTTGTATGGTATCTGTAGTAACTCCTGAGACGTAGGAACATTAAAAAACACGGGCAGAACAACGAAGTACCTAGAGACTTCATTGTTCTGTCCGTTTTTTTTTATGATTCCTACGTCTCAGGGTTACTATGGATGTCACTCACCTGCTCGCCTGCGTTTTTTACCTTCTTCACTTCTGTATGATATTGTATGATTTGTATCATAACCTCTCAACGCGCCAAAAGCTGTATGGCCGATGATTTAAAAATTAAATATCGCAAAGGTTAGACAAAGGACAAGGGACAGAACATGTAGACAAGACAAGCGTTATTTAATTCTTATATCATGCATATCCAACTCAGCCCACCTCAATATCTTTGTACTGTATGGCCACACCGTCGTAAACATCTTCGGTGGGATCTGTTATAATTTAACGTCAACACAAACCTTTATTATTATTTTCTTTGTGCGTGAGCGATCAAACCGGCACTCTCCGCCGCCAATAAAATTACCCAGTTCTCAAAATTCAGATTTTTACTTTTCTTTTTTGTGAGCGGGTGCATTGTATTAAATTTATCTACGACAGTTTGCATTAAGTGTGCTCCTTCTGCCCCCTCTCCCCTCCATATTTTCCGGCGTAGCTTATGGTACCATTCACCCCAGACGAACACGCGGAGCTTGAACCGTGGCGAACGCCGCTGACCCGTGCGGAAAAGCCGATAAAGGTGACCGACCGTGGTCGTAACCTCGTCCGCTCCGTCCCCCTATGCCGCCATCTGCCCGCGACGGGACGCGGGCTCCGGTCCCGACCTCGTGCGGGAATAAATTTCGTCAACGTGGTCCCGCTTTTAATTGTATTCTTTTTATGGTTTATAGACTTCCAGTGTATACGGTATAGACATTAAGCCCGTATTTTATAGCCCGCCCCGCAAAGAGCGTCGATAAGTGGAGAAAGTCCCTCGGCAGCTCCGAGGTTTCGAAAGCTAATTTCCCGGCCAATTCGGGGGCTCAAAGCTGTTCCGTTCATATAGTCCTCGGCTTAGTTGGGGGTGTGTTTGTGTGCGTGTGTATTTTTCTGGTCTTGGCAACCTCTCACGTGCGCTAGAAAATTTAACGAGCTTTTTTTGTAGCGATGGGTAAGAGCATGCGTTGGCCCGAGTAATTGAACATCTAGGTAAGGTGTAGTGTTACTGAACACTGAAACTTATGCAGCGACTCTTGTTAAAACCGGCTATGACAAACCGGCTGGATTTCATTTTTAAGTGGTAGTAAGTCCTGTTAATTAAATTCCAAACTGTCACGAGTCTATTCACTTCTTAAATATTTTCGGCCGTGTGATTTTATTTACCTTTGGAGCTTTTGGTTATGCATACCGCTTGGGGAAAATGGATCGATGGCGGTTTGAAGGGGTCGCAGAAATCGGTTTCTTAACTTATCGCGCTGGGATTTACTACAGAGGTTATCGAAGCTGGTACATTAAATAACTGGGAGAATGAATACATGAAACCTCCGGAGTCAGAAGAATTAAATAAAAACTGTTTTGATCTATGAAAATATTATTGTTAAACGTTTTATCTCAAAATCATCAGAAAATCGTTGTGGGCTATTCTAGCCTTTACAACGATTAAAAATTTGTAAAATGGAAAGAAAATAGAACTGGCTCGCCTATTCTTTACTTAATTGGGCCCTAAAGAGCGCCATAGTCAACGCATAATGTTTCATTTTTTATTTTTAGTGTACATGCAAAGTAGAGGGAAACATAATATTTGATTTTTCTTAACTTACTCAGGCTAGCCAATCGTTCCACAATTTCAGCGAAAGCTTCCACCAACGTCAGGCAACTCTGTAGTAAATCCTAGCGCGATATGTTAAGAATCCGATTTATGCCGTCCCATAATACGGCCAAGGATCCCTTTGACCTACGCGGGTTGGACGTGTTCTGGCGGTGGAGACGCAACAATCTAGAAGGGGGGAAAATGCCAACTTAATAACCGGAAGAAGTAAAACCAAATAATGAAATGTAGAAAACGAAGACAAAGGGGACAATATTGTACTCCTGCGACTTACCTGTAGTAGGGTGTACTAGAACTAGGAAATGTGCCAACCGCGTCGGCCTCTCCATAGGAGCTGGGTCTCGTGGGGCCCAAATCTGCCGCAGGGGCCTGGGTTGGCGCTGTCAACCACAGCGGGGCCAGGAAGCCGGTCGGCGTCGGCGTTTAGCGAGGCTGGCTTGGGACGTGTTGTTGTGACAATTTCTTCTTGTTTTGTGCTGTGTATGAAGTGATATAATATTGTGGGCTGCTAGATGTGCCGAAGACACAAGGGACTCATAACGATGTCAAATATTTCAGAAAGAAAAAGACAGAGCAATGGCGTTTTGTGCCGGGGTGCAACGTGGGTTACAACACATGCAAAGAAAAACACTCCTGGCTTCGGACGCCGAGCGACGCCTCTCTGTTCGCGGAACGAAATCATCTGATTCCAAGAAAAAGTTCTACTGCATCACACAATTACATATCTTTCTATATAAAAAAAAATCTGATTCAGAGGGGAAAAAAGAAGTCTAAGAAGAATGTGTGACATGTGTTACGTGTTGTAGAGGAAGCAAATTTCTCCAAGTGGAATTGCTCTTCAATGAAGACAGCACGTTGAAGTTGCTCCATTTATTTTGACGGCATTGGTGTTCATTTTAGTACGATACATGTTCTCTAGATGAAATCAATCCAGACATTTCTGGTCTATATAGACGCTTTCAGGCAGCTATGCATGGGCGCCGCCATAACCGACCTTCCTTTTTTGTTTCTCTTATTCCGCTCGCCTCACTTCATAATTGCCACAGCAGTGACAGATCATTGCCACTTTAGGTGCTACTGCGTCCTTCTCCCCAGTCATAGGCCGTTGTGGAGGCTCGTCAACATCCGCTTCAGTGGTTCGGCATCTCGGTCAGACAAGAGAAGGTCGGCAATGGCGGCTCAATGTGTTGCGTGTTTAAAGCGTCTGTAAGCTCTGGCTAAGAATGCAGAAGTCTGGAAAAGCTGGGTTTCATTAATCCACGCAACACGCACGAAAAAGAAATGTACTGACACCGAGAACAAAAACTAGGTATTTAAAGGTCTGTAAATTGGACAGCAGCTCTCGAAAAAAATAAAAAAAAACTTATGACACTAAAGTGCAAAGGAAAGCATCGCATAGCATATCCCACTCAAACTTCGCTTTCTTAGTGCTGGTATGTAAGTTAAGATAGACAATTATTCTTCTTATAAAAGCAAAAGGAAAAAATACATTTTAAAAAGAGAGACGTTGTCAGTAGCCCAACGCGCCCAAACGGCATTTGCGCTTTAAACATAAGTTTCTGCCTTTCAAGCAAATCACGCTTAACACGGGTGTGGTGTGAGAGAGATAGAACTTAATTTATCCTAGAAATGAGCAGAGAAAGACAAAGAAGAATACGACTATTTTGACGCCAAATAAAGCATCTCCGCCGAGACCGCCATGCCTCTGCCGTCCTGTCATCTGTCGGATGGCCGCGCTCGGCCCCACAGCGCCCTCACCGGCGTGCTTGCACATCGCGACACACTCACGGCCGCCAGACGGCACAGCCCTCTATTCTAGTACACCCTATCTGTGACATCGCAAGCTTCCCAGAACAAACATGGAAGAAAGAATTAGGGAGAAGAAAGACTATGCGGCGTCCTAATTGCACGTTTTGATCAATGTGAAAGTTCATCCATGTCAGCTTCAAGGGTACCAACCAGATATGCACGTAACGCGTTACAAGTAACGAGTTGCTTGTACCTAGTTACTATTTTCGGTAACGAGTAACGTATTTAGTTAATTTTGTAGAAAAGGAACGAGTAACGGTATTTAGTTACTTAATGTCAAGTAACGAGTAACGGTATCTCGTTACTTTTGAGGAGTAACGTGTACAACACCGCTTAAACGGCCTTGTTTTTATTCTAGCCTGAGTATGCGTCTATTGCGACAAAGGCAGATAGGTAACCCAAAAACAAATAAACAGTACGACAGTAAAGCGACGTATATCACTGAACACCTCAGTCTGAGCGGTTCGACTTCCGTTTCCTGCGATAAACGTTGTTGTACTGAACTCTACAGCTGGGAATGTCCTTCACCCAGCGAGCACAATCAGGTTCGCTGTTGGTTGAACTTTCTAGAACCAGGTACGGACCGAATGTAAACCCGGAGGTTGTAAACAAGGAAGTCATATAACCCATTACACTCTAGTCCTCAATGAAGGCGCAGTTCCCGAATATTCACCAACTCATGCTGAAGCACAACACCGCCGTTTCTTCGAGCGCGTCAGTAGAACGACGCTTCAGCTTTGCCGGAGATGTATTTTCAAGGAAGCGGTGAAGCCTAACTGATGAAACCTTCGACAGGATGCTGAGGATAATGACTTACTAGAAAGAAAACAATTACCATGAAACAAAAACAGTTGTGTATTTTGCTCGTCAAAGTAACGTGAAAAGTAACTCGTTACTTTGAGGGAACTCACGCGTTTCTTTTGAGAATCGGTAACGAGTAACCAATATCTTTACTCGTTACTCGCTCAAGTAAATAAATACGTTACGTATTTAGTTACTTTTTGAGCGAGTAACGAGTAAAGGTATTTAGTTACTTTTTTGGGGTAACGTGTACATGTCTGGTACCAACTCTTAGTATGCATGACAAAATGAAGGGAATAAAGAAAAGAAAGAAGTGACAACCAATAGTAACCAAGGAGAGAGAGAGAGAGAGAGAGAAAGACAAAGGAGGTGGTGCCTTCAATTTCGCAGAATACTCATGCTACAATCTCTTCATATGGATCAGCTTTTTAATTGATCGTGACTGGAAAACAAACAAAGAGTCCGAGACACCTAAGCACTTCTTATGAGTTGTGAATGCGAAAGCATGAATGTCGTTCTTCCGCTCCCTTAGTTCATGTGCGGCGTAGCGGGCGTCTGAGGCGGAGAGCGCTCGCCCGGCCGACGGTCGTCGTTCGCTCTGCATAGTGGGCGGGCCGCGCCGAGCTCGCCCGTACACCCTCCCATAGCTTCGCCCGAACGGGGCTTTCCGCCATGCCCGCACCGCCGCCAGGCATCACCGCCGCACCGCTCTTACAGGCGGCGGGCCGCTGCGTGCGCTGCGCCGCCATGGAGAAAGGTAACGACATACACACTTAAAAGTCTCGGGGTTTTTGCAGTCTCGGGGATTTTGAGTCATGTTTATTTTACAGCAGCTCGTTTGCGCCCTAACATTTATTTCATGAAGAGGGCTTCTCTTGTGGCCTTTTTGGAAATACGCCGTACGAGAGCCAATGGGAGCCTCGTTCCTTGATGACGTGCGCCAGCCAATGGGAGCCTATATGCCTCAGATTTTGGTCACAAACGACAATGAGATGTCGGAAGGTGGTGTATGGCGCGGCTTCAAAGCTCATGATGTAAGTCAGTTAATGGGTTAATGGGATAGTTAATGCCCTCGCATTAATACTGTTTTAGGCTGGTATTGTTTACCATGATAAAAAAATTTTTCAGAGTTGGGGAGTTTGAAGGATATCTGGTTTTTCTCACTCGCGCATATGGTTTCAAATTTGGTCTATAGTAATTTTCTTAAATTTTGGTCTTTAATTTTAATGATTAGAACACTAATTTCTTTCGCTTTCGCTTTCGGTACGCATATTGATATATTTTTAAACTTCGTTATTTATTAATGCAACATCATTTTGAGCTCGTTTAACTTGTCGCTAGCGCAACTGGAATATATCGGGTGTTTCGAAGAAAAGAGCCGCTTCTTTTTCTTATATCTAGGAAACAAGACGTGCGATCGCGAACTCCTGCCCAAGTTCAAATCATCGCACTAACACGAAAAGGACCTGGAACCCCGTTGCAGCCGCCTTTATTATCGACGACTGCCGGAGACGCTCCAACTAGCCAGCCGACACACGAAAGGGCCCTTGGAGCTCCCCGAAAGGCTATTTTCAAGGGTCCAAAGATGAGCACCGGAACAGGACCGGCTAAACCTACTGCTGCCCTCGTCCATTCCATCCAGGTCAGCATTGGCGGTCATCTAAGCAACAGCAGTCACTACTTCGTATGGCATGACCTCTCTGCCCAGTACTCCTGTACCGGCGTCAGCGACAGATCCTAAGTACTCTTAGCACATACCGGCTGACATGAACCACAACTACCACATCAGCCGAGATAATGCGTCAGGACACACCAGTGTGGGAAAACGACCTAATGGCATTGACGGCGACTCCACTGAATCGTTGATGGCACCTGTCAAACAGCAGGCGGCAGAAGTTGTCACAATGGTTCACGAATCAACAAAAGGAGACCTTGAAGGATTCATTATTGTACAACAACGCAGACTAGGGACAACGGGAGACGCTTCAAGATTGGTGAGAGTGGTGCTTTGTTTGTGTGCAACCTTTTAAGATACTGTGTATCGTTTTTCTTTCTTTGCTTCCTTTATTAGAATACCTTAGTTGCGAGTACAGCATTGTCCTGTCGTGTGTGTTCTCTTCGTAGTCTGTGTTTTCTGAGCTGTCTCCCCATCATGTTGTAAATTCAACTTGTCCATATTCCCGTGAGATGGATGAAATGTTTACCCTCAAGAACCTCGATCAAGTTCTCATGTCCCTTAAACCCTTTTCATCACCTGAGCCAGATAAAATCACGAATGGCACGCTTGCCCAGCTCGCGCACGAAGGACGCAAGCATCTTCAAGAAATATTCAACAATTCTCGGATCACAGGCACCATGCCACAGGAGTGGAAAACGGCTTGTGTTGTGCTCATACTCAAAACTGGCAAATCTTCCCTGCAAATGAAGTCCTACAGACCCATTACACTGACAAACTGCATCGTAAAATGCATGGACCGCATAATTCTAGCACGGTTCGAATGGTTTCAAGAATCAAATTCAATATACCCAGATACAATGACCGGCTTCAGACAGGGCCGAAGTTCCAGTGATAAGTTTATGAATCTAACTTAGAGCACTGCACGGGCCCGGGCCAGCCCGAGGCCTGAGCCCGGCCCGACGGCGGGCCGGGCTCGGGCCGGGTAGCATGTATTTTTGGGCCCGGGCCGGGCTCGGGCCTGAACAAAATGCTTCTTGGGCCGTGCCGGCCTGGGCTGTGGCTGGTCAGCCGTGTGCCGCAAATTCCAAATTGTTGATAACAAAAAGTGTGCTCATTAATATCTTAGGTTCAGTGAAAACAAACAAGCGAAAGGCTAAAGCCAGGGTGTCTAGCAAATTATTACTTTGAAATCACCTGACTTTTCCACGTTTTTCCTGACAATTTCAGGTGAAATTCCCTGACCACTGTAAGAGATGGTAACCGGACAAAAGCTCACCGGACAAAAGCTCACCGGACAGAAGCTCACCGACAAAAGGCTCACGGGACAAAAGCTCACACGTTTTTCACAGACCCGACGAAAAGCTCACCTCATTCTTTTTTTTTCGCTACCCGGAGGTGATGGACGCAGCACCATTTTCTAGGAGAACTAGCATCCCATCCCATGGAAAGGTGTCGACAGATAATCCGTAACAGTCAGAAAGGCAACGATTTGGGACCAAAATTTAGGTCACTGAAACTGAGTGGAGCCGATAAGATCAAGCTTGCTTGACTCAAGGTACGCCGGAGCACCCTTGTGCCACGCCCAACAAACTTCGTGAACCGACGTTCTTGAACCCGAAGAAGCGAAGTCGCCCTGCGGTGACCTCGCTTATTTATTGTGCTTATGTCACGCTAAATGCGCATATAAAGGTTAGGCACAACGTCTCTTCATTACTAATCCACGAGACTGATTGAATGCCTGCCGGAAAATCAGGCGCTCGTTGCCACGGCATTGACACAAGCCCGGAGAGGTGAACCCCAAGAGAAGCGGGTTCCAGGTACACCCACATCTACCAAGACTGCTGGAGCTAGTAAGGGACTGCATTCAGTTCTAACCAACCAATAAATAAACTTGTTTCTTTTCTAATGAACAAACCATGCGCCTGTCACATATAATTTATCGTTGCATTTTAGTGTCGCACGCCTGCACTTAAGTTGTCCGCACTCGTGTTAAGACCAACATGAAATTTTCTCCTGGTGAGCTTTTGTCCGGGTCTGTGAAAAATGGGTGAGCTTTTGTCCGGTGTGCTTCAGTCCGGTGAGCTTTTGTCCGGGATTCGTAGAGATGGTTAAATATACAAGACCATTACAACACAAGGCATTGAGCACTGTGAGGATCATTTTGCACGGGCTTAATCCAACTTGCATATTCCGAAATATTCGGGTTCTTCCAGTCTGAGTTAAACGAGCACTTTCTTGCCGCCGACATCGTAAGTGACGATGCCACTTCCGGAAACACAATGAAAACACGACGCTCAACCACACAGTGAATAGCCGAATGCCAGCATCGTTGCGTGGCCACCACATGCACACTTTCGGATGCTTTCGGTTTAAGGCTTGGATTGTAATGGGATCTGCGGCTTTGCCATTTGTTAATAAATATAGTAGCTCTAACTCTGGTGTCGCACCCTCAATCCAATCTAATTCAATCCAAGGCTTGGACTGGATTTGGCAGCTGTTTTTTTTTTGCATCGGGTAGCACTCTACATCTGGTGAGTAGAGCCCTCGCTCCGCTCTAAGCAGAATTGATTGCCTATTTTTCTGCCCCCAAGTCCTCAAGTCTGCTCAGGGTACTCGATGGCATTTCCGGCCCATTTTCCCTGTCTGGGCTCGCTTTTGGCAATATCCCTGACAGTTCCCTGATTTTTCCCCGTAATTACAATTGGTCTGACAATTCCTGTTTTTCCCGGTCGCTAAACAGCCCAAAAATCACTACAACGACGAAAAAAAATTTTGTTTTTGGAATGTTTTTACGTAGATAAAAGGAAACGAATGGGTTCCTCCAGCATTGTGGGAAAGTGCTGTCAAGAAAACGAGAGCACTCCAGTCGCAGGGTACAACATAAATGTCCTTTTTGTCTGCTCTTCAAAAAAAAAAAAAGAACAGAAGAAAAAAAACGTTAGCTTGACTTTGCACTTTGTGCAGGTGGCCTTACGATGGCACCAAAGATAACCTAACTACCATGGACAATTTTATGCTTATATAGCCTTTTGAAGATACACTAGCGTGATTGTGATTGTTACCTCATAAAAACATGTAGCGAGGAAAGTTATCTGTGACACGAATTGAATAACAAAAAGTCTAATATCTCCAAGAAATACGTAAATAAAATATTGCGCACTTTTTTTCTTTTCAAGATCACTTATGAACGTGCATATTTCGCTCATATTCTCGAAAATGTGTCGTCTAAAGGCTGTTTCACATGCTGCGATTCTCGTCCGAAATCGGTGCGATTTCCAGTAAATGTGCGATTAAAATCGCAGTCGCACTGTCACAGCGGCTCTGCGACTGGTTTCCACCAAGTTGGTTTTTTGTCGCAGAGTTGGCGCGATCACTTCATCGTCAACCAGCCGTTCATTAGCCAGCTTTCATCCACGATAGTTGCGTATTCGAAAATAAATTTAGACACCTTAAAACGTTTGGTTTAATGCTTAATTATTAAACATTTCTAGTTACATATTGTATTCGTGAGACATTTGTGTTTATTAAGACGCTTTTGTTGTATTTTAGGCAAAGTGAAACGCGTCGCGTCCGTATCCGAACAGCCGGCCGCGCCGAAAGAAATCGCGCGTATGTTGGAGCATGTGAAAACAAACATTGCGATCGCACTTGCTGCGTCGGCTGTCGCACCGATTTCTTTCGCAACAGTCGCTGCATGTGAAACAGGCTTAAGTTGGAATATTTATCATGTAAAAAAAACTGTCCGAGTTTTAAAGAAATTTAAATAAAATATGCTCGCTTTATGTTTAGAGAGTTTTTAGGTTAAGGCCTGCAAACTTTTTCGGGCTCATATATTTTTCGGGTTGCAGACGTTTTCGGGCTCAGTCGGGCTTGAGCCCTGCTTGGGCCGGGCTCAGGCTTATGTTTCAAAAATTTTGTCGGGCTCGGGCCGGACTCAAGTTTCTGTCTAAAAATTCTGCCGGACCTGCCGGGCCCGCAGTGTCTCTTCCAGGCCAGGCCCAGCCTAGAAATTAAATATTCTATCGGGCTCGGACGGGGCCCGGGCCGAACCTCTACCGGGCCGGGTCGGGCCAGGCCTAGAAATTACGGCCCGTGCAGAAATTACGTCCCGTAATCTAAATAGCCATGTTGAGGATCACAAAATTCGTGGTAAACTAACTACAGCCGTGTTTCTTGACGTAAGGTGAGCCTCGAATAATGTGAGTCATTCAGCAATTTTCCAAGGTCTTTGATCAATTGGCGTAAAAATTCGTCTCAATCACGATCTTTATGCACACGAACGAAGAAGGTACAAGCCAACATTTTTTAAACAAGGGAGTACCGCAAGTTGGTGTCTTGAGTCCCGTTCTATTTAACATTTCCCTTATTGGTATTACTGAGGTTGTATCAAAATTTATTCACATTACTTTATATGCCAATGATATATGCCTATGGAAATCTGCGATTTCCCTTAAGTGAATACAGAGTAGTCTGCTTTGTGCGCTCACTAGCGTGTCTGAGTTTCTAACAAAGTGTGGGCTTGAACTGACACCTGAAAAATCTGCCGCTCTTCCCTTTACGTGGATGAAAACAGACCGATACCCGCTAAATATTAACGCTACCGACATTTCCTATGTATCCTCTCACAAATGTCTTGGGATTTCTATCGATCGTGACCTGGCTTGGAACGCCCAGTTGGCTCATCTTAAAGTCAAATTATTCTCATTTACTAACCTTGGCCGGTTTGTAAGTGGCACGGCCTGGGGAGCTACAACAAGTGCATTTCTCTGCCTGTATAGCAGCCTGTTTGTTGGCATTCTGTCGTTACAGCCTTCCCGTACTACATGACCTCAGTCCTACTAACATGAAAAAGCTCCAGTCACTTAAAGCGCAGGCGCTCCGAGTATGTCTTGTCGTTCCAAAATACACATCCACCACAGAAACAATAGCAGACTCCCACAGTCTTTCCATAATATTTCTTCGCAACCAGGAGACGCTCCGGAATCATATGCGACATCTGGCACGGCATAAGACCCACCATCTAGCGAACATCTCCAGAAAATGCTTTTACAGCCTTATTTCCCAAGTAATTCTTGATCACGAGCACGTTTTGCCAACATCTTTTCCCTGTCATAAGTTACTCTCCATTTCCCATGGACAGCGCCTTAAATTAACATCTACAGTACTATTCAGGAAATTGCCAAGAGATCAACTCTCCCCGCTGTCGTCCTATACGACAACTGTCCTTACATTGCATACATTATGAGTACTGCTCTACGCGTCATAAAAACACCGACGCTTACACAACATTTAACCAGTCTTTCACTTGTATTGTGATCCCCGTATTTTCACCAAAAATTGGTTATAAACTTTCTCATAGGACGCCCTCGACAGCTGCTGAGCTAGTAGCTATTCGCGAAGCATTAAGACGCATTCAGGCAATTCTACCTCGTTCTTGGACAATAGTCACTGACTCTATAGGTCATCCTTTCAATCACTCCAGTTCCCAGGCCTGAAGAACCCAAACACGCGACTGTTATTGGACATTCTCAAACCGCACTGGGACGCAATACGCAACAGTCATTCGGTATGCCTCCAGTGGATACCAAGTCGTTGCGTTGTCCCAGGAAAGGGTTTAGACGACGCTGAAGCAGCAGATGCCCGTAACTCCATCAACGAAGTACAAGCCCCATATACAAGATCAGATATTAAAAAAATGACCCCATCTCAACGCGGTGAATGATGTTGATTGGGGCGAAGCACTGGTGGTGCTGATGATACTGATTTTATTGTTCGTAGGTAGTGCTGATGGTGCTAATTTTTTTATTGCTAATAGGTAGTACTGAGTTACGGGTTGCGTTTCGACTTCACTATTACTGCTTTACGGTCGGTGAAATGCAGAGCCAGTGGTTCTTCTAGCGGATCAGCTTGGTCCGCTAGAAGCCGTGGAAACACATCTCCACCACTTAAGTCAACGGTCCATGTCAAAAAGAGAATGTGTAGTATGGAACGTGGTTATATACGCATTTGAGCATTTGACCGCAGCGTCCTCTCGTCGTATAAACCTTGAGACAATGCACGCAAAGTTTAACGAGATTATATACGCATTTGACCGCAGCGCCCTCTCCTGTATAGACGTTGAGCGGCTACATGGAACTTTTCATCTATGACAGAAACCCCAGCTCTTGAGTTACTACTACCACATCTCAAAGCCCCTACTAGTCCCGCAGTCGTGGCCGAGTGGTTAAGGCGATGGACTAGAAATCCATTGGGGTCTCCCCGCACAGGTTCAAATCCTGTCGACTGCGCAAAAATTTTTTTTTCTTTTTTAAGAAGACAGATGAGATGGCAATAGACCATTTGCTATATTACCCAAGCATCAAGGAGAATGCAGGGATTGGTGTTCCACGCGCCGCACGTGCTGGCGTCAGCAGTATTAAGTTTTCTAAAACAAATACCTAAAACAAATCGCATCTTGCACGCGCGTTCGTCGACGCTTTATTTTCGTTATTTACTTCGAATCTTTATACGGGGAAGGCGTGCGCGTGTGGCGCGTGGAACACCAATCCCTGCATTCTCCTTGATGCTTGGGTAATACAGCAAATGGTCTATTGATGTGAGCACGGACGGACGAACGGACGGAAGGACGGACAAGGCTAGACTCTAAGGAGCTTCGCCCCTAAAACAACAGTGAACATCCTGGGGAAGACCATAAACAAACGCCTGTGGGAAGACGCCACCGATCAAGGGATACGGCTACGCACTATCGACCCACACCTAATGTTTCACGTAACTCGCCTCACCCGCCGGGGCCAAGCTGTGCTACACCGAATACGCCTAAAAGTTGCATACACTAACACGTACTTATTACTCATAGGAAGACTTCCTTCGCCAGACTGCGCTAACTGTAACACTCCGGAAGATTTGATACACATTATGCTGGAATGTCCCGCTATAAAACTGAACGGACGAAACTAAGAATGGAAAGTAAGTTATCCCCCCAAGAAGATCTCACCTCGACAAAATACTGGGACTGTGGAGAAACGAAGCTACCGCCACACTTACGACAAAGTCCCTTCTGCGATTCCTGACCACGACAGGTCTCATCAAGAAACTTCAATGTAAAATAAGTTTACGTTGCTCTTTTTATTGTGACTTTGACTTCTCTTCACATCCTTTTACCTTTCTTCCCCACCCTTACCAGAGTAGCCAGTCACGAGATACCTCCTGGCTAATTCCTCTGGCTTCTCTTTTATTCCATTTATAAAATAATAATCTCAAGGCAAAAATAAACAACACGTAGTTTAACATTCAAATTTCGCCCAAATGTTACATTAGTGATTGGGACTTGGTGCCCAAGTTTCAAAGCTCACCATTATTTTATCCAAATGTTGTAAGTAAATTTTTTTTTAAAAAGAACTTTTTTTAATATTTTATAAAGCGACAGTTATTAAAGACCGCGAACGTACGGATATAAATGGCGTCTGCTACTGGGAATAAGGCCCCATATTTTCCTATTAAAATCTTTTTCTGCATGGTGTGTGTCTTATAATTTAGATAACTATAAATTCTTAAACATCGACGCCATTTACTCCTGCCTTTTCTGTTTAAGGTTGATTCATCGATGATAGAACACGCACCGAGACAGGATGAACACAATGTTGACGCGCTTTTGAGTTTGTCTGATTGGCCCCATCACCTTCTGGCGTCGGTTGCGTCTGGACTTAAGGTGCAACGAAGTATAGTACTACGTTTAGGCGGAGACTAAGCGTTTTACGAATTGCGGTTTATTTAAGCGGTAAAAAAGACACATACACACAGCGGGTGTCAAAACTTTGGAGTAAAGTGCACAAGATCTACAGTGTTTTGGCACTTGATAAAATAAAAACCAAGAAAACGTAAAGTGGCATCAGAGTGTACTTACGCTTTCATGTTAACGAAAGTTTGTGCTCTCGTAGCCGGTGATTCAAACACCGTCCAGTCTGTCCAACATAGCATCTTCCACAGGAAAGAGGAATGCTATATACAATGCCCGATGAACAAGGAACATAAGGCCGGACATATTTTTTTGTGGCACGTGTTGTTTTTAAATAATTTTTCCGCTTTGGCGCAAACCTTAGAACAAATTTTTCGCAATTTTTTAGGGGCTGATAGTACTACGGGCACACCATACCTACTTACCACTTGTTTTTGATTATGCGATATTTTGTGTAGATATGGCATAACCACCACCCGGTTTATATCAACAAGGCGCCTAGTTTTTTCACCCCTTTTACATTTTTTGCCAGCGTTCCTATCACATTCATTAAGACCTGATTCGGGAACCCTGAAGATTTGAGTCAATCGATTTGGCCCAAGAACCTACGATGAATGGCATGGAAACATGGCATCATTCCATGCCATTCATCGGAGTTTATTGGTCCACCTGCCTTTCTTCCAATAGACGCATACTCAGGTTGGAATTAAAACGAGGCTATTTAAACTGTGTTATACATGTTACTCCTCAAAAGTAAAAAGATACCGTTACTCGATACTTGGCCTTAATTGTAACTAAGTACGTTGCTCGTTCCTTTTCTGAAAAAAAATGTAACTAAATACGTTACTCGTTACCGCAAAAAGTGACTAGGTCGAAGTAACTCATTGCTGGTAACGCGTTATGTGCAGTCGCCGCGGGAGTTAATAGCTCCACGCGAGCGTGCGTCTTTTTTGAGGAACGCTTGACTGGTGGCTTGCGATAGAACTAGAGATGACGTCAGGACGAGTCCATGCGGAGGGGACGGGGAAGCCGTCTCGATTCAAGGGAACCGTTGTTATCATCTGAGGGGGATGAGCGTACTTCGAATGAAAATGGGAGATGACTCTGCGGAATCATCTCCTCTTTTCATTCGAACTACGCATCCCGCAGGCGGATGATAACAACGATTCCTTTGAATTGAGACGGCTTCCCCGTCCACTCTGCATGGACTCGCCCTGACGTCATCTCTAGTTCTATCGCAAGCCACCAGTCAAGCGCCCCTCGGAAAAAGACGCGCGCTCGCGTGGAGCTATTAACTCCCGCGGCGACTGTACATGTCTGTGTATGAATAACAAGTTGCATGGTATGCTTAAAACGCGAGATGTAAGCTTGGAGACTTCGCATCCGGCATTTAAGCACGCCACGTGATTTCTCGATTCGATTTTGAGTTGAGGAATAAAGCTAAGGATGAAGAACTTTTAAAATCTTTCCATGGTCTCTCTAACTAGGGTGAAGGTTCATCCATGCAAAAATATACACAACCGCGAGCTACGAATCACTGAAAGACCGGAAGGTTGAGGATATGAGGAAGAGAAAGGAAGAGAAGGAGAGAAAGCACAAAACAAGCACTTCTTCATTTATCACCGGAAGTGACGCGAGCGCACGGAAGTCATTTGAACGCTTCGCGCAACGTTATTAGATTAACTCAGTTACGGAACTGTTCATAGACGCTGCATGCACGAACAGTACCCCCTTCACTCACCACGACTCGCCCGGAGTCGCTCGACGCGCCGCCGGACGGCTGCTTTAGTAACTGAATCGGGATAACTTCGTTTCAACGTTACTAGAAACGTAAAATCCAACGGAAAAAACTCTTTTTAGTTACTTTTATTGGAGTTTAGTACAAAATGAGCGCGCGTGATGTTTTCTAAAATTTCTAGTTTTCAAGGTTTTGCAGCACAATTAATATTGTTTTTATACAACCATGCCTCAGCGGGGATTTCAGGTAGCGCGTCCCGACCTAGGTGCATTTTAACTTCGGTGGTATGTCGCGGCGCGTCTGCTCGGGAGACGGGGGTGGTACCCCTGTAAGCTCTTCCACTGTATCTGCGTTGGCTCCGAAATTGCCGATTGAAGCCAAAATAGATGTTACGTGCAATTCATCGAGTGACCGCTGCGCGAGAAATGGCGGCGTTGTGATCGCAATTTGGCGCTTCAGCTGTGCTCGTTGGAACGCGCAGTTAGGAAATGAAAATATGGAGGGCGCATCGAACGACTCCAGGCGGATTGAAGTGGGTGAGGGGGGTACCCCCTCCGCGGGAGTTCCACAACTGAGGTGATCTAGTAACGTTGGCTTCGCGTGGCACGATGACGTAACCCCGGCGGAAGTTCAAATCAAAATAACGCTTTCTAACGCGCTTTGTGGAAAAGGCTACGTCTGAGTCTCTGGTCTAATTAATTAAAACAAGAACGGAAAAAGAAAAAAAAAACAAGAGGAACTAAAACAGAATCTTGCAACATACAGCAATTCACATTCCATTCTATCGGAGCGCTTAGATCCTGCCATTTCGCAACAAATTAACTTTTCCTCTCAATTAAGTACTTTTTTTTTTGACGGGGGGGGGGGGGGCGCGATCGTGCAATCGGCGAAACTTGTGGCCCAAATTGCGTTTTAGTGTTTAAATGGTTCAATCGGCGCTTCTAAATTCACCAGAAAAAATGTTAAAACAAGCACGAATGGTACATGGGGAACGAACCGAACATTCCATGCCCCTTATTTAAATTAATATTCCTTTTTTTTTTTGCTGCACGTTTTTAAGTGTTTGATGATTGATTTCTTTGGAAGGAGACAACGGAAACCAAAGCAAAGCTGTCTGCACTGGAGCCACTAAACCAGCTACGCTTCATAGCTACAGCACTTCAGCCATGCAGGTGCTTAAAACATTGTTGCCAGTTATCTCAAGCTTCATTTGAAATTGCAAGAAACGGTTTTCTGTCCTTAAGAAATGTTCAAATAGCCCGCGCCAGATGGAAATGGTCACGCCTCTCACGTGGCGTGGAAATAAGAATCGCCCAACAAACACGGAACGACGTATTGACGCTACATATCTCATTTTGGTTTTTTGGAATCAAACCCTTTTTGTAGCCTCGCTGAACGCTTTTTAGATGATTCGTGCTGTGTCCCTCGCCGAAAACCCGTGAATGAAGAGGTGTTCGAGTATATCGGTCAGCTAGTCCACGGACGATTCAAGGGTGGCAGGAATAGATGACGTGCTAGACACGTGATGCACGATCCGCGAAAGAAAATCGCGATTTGGTTTGCCCTGTGAATCTGCCGCCACCGGATTTCCCTGAAACCGGCATTCCTTTGCCACTTGTCACCGAGCTGCTTAACACACGCGACCCCCAACTACTCTTCGTTTTTTTTTGTAACTACTCAACTCTCAACCTCACACCCCATGGGATATGCCAACGATGCATGCCGCCTTACTTTTTTTTTTTGCATTAAGAATGTTTATGAATCTCGAGTTTCGCGCGCAAACACAGTCGGCTGACGAAAGGAACGAGAAACAATATGATATTAATTTTTACATGTATGTCAACTACCCCAACTGCTAACAATTCGCTGCAGATCATGATGCTGGACACGCGCTTTTTTCCTACTCTGAATAGTGTAGGAAACAAGTGGAGAGACTTCGTTGTTCTGTCCGTTTTTAATCGTTCCTACGTTTCAGGGTTACTATGGAGGTCATTCACCAGCTCGCCTGCGTTTTCGAAATTTCTTTTCTGAATATGAAGGCCGGGGGAAGGGCCTGTACCGTCGGTATACAGTCAATGGCCCGTACTTTACTCGACCGTCTAATATCTACTTCGCGCTTTATTATACGGAATCGTGGGGCCATCAGGGCATGTAGAACTTTCTGCAACAGCCAAGACTAAAGGACTGCTTGTGATGACATAAGCCGAACATTGAGCTGGCTCAACCGCGTCTTCTTGAAGCAAGCCGCCCTCTTTCTTCAGCCATAAAAAATAATAACAATAACCACTGATTAAGTATTACTTTATATCTTTCAGCCATTTTTGGGTTCCCTTGCCCCTAGGCGGTGAGCAACTTACCCAATAATGGGAGGTCACTCATTTTTGTCCAGGCTATCTTTCTTTCACTCCGAACAACCAGAACAAACAACAAGTAAGGTTGGGTCAGTGCCTTATTATTAAAAGTGCCTTGCCACGTTTTCTTTTGACCCTTTTAGTACAAGTTTGGGTGTTCACGAAATTCGGGAAGGCTTTCATTGTCAGATGAAATATTTTTAATCTCACGCTCCGGTTTTTGTACTTGTAAATTTTATGACGCAGCAGCTGTCGTAATATTTTGATTTTCTTTAGGCTTCATTCCTTCCTCCGTTAATGCTCCCGCCTTTCAGACATCTTTAAGAGACAGTAAAGATTGATTTGCTGGTTTGATTGATTTTGATCAAGGAGATATGTGCGTTGCTGGAATGAACTTTTTTTTATTGATTTTCCTTTCACCGCGAGCGCGCGTTTTTGCCTGTGCTGTTTTCTCCAGAACTCCTATCATTTTTGTTTTAATATTAACCGCGTTTACGATGAGAGAGATGTAAAAGGAATAAATATAAAATAAATCAAGTACAGAATTGGAAACAAACGAGAGTACAAACTTTTGTAATCAACGTGTTTTAGATTTTTGGAAGCAACCTTCTTCAAAGCGTTTTAGACGAGAGTTTGTTACTCTAAACGATTCATTCAAATAATTCAAACACAGAGACTAGGCAAAAGATCGTGCTCTTCGTTTCTTCTTTTTTATGCCGCTTTAATCCACCACAATCACTCTAGCGCGACGACCCATAAAAAATAATTGTTGTAGAAAAAAAAATTTTTTTTTGCATCTGAGATTGTGGCCAAACACGTCCTTTTACGATGTTCTTGCTTTTTCCTTTTTTGCCAAAGCAGTTTTTGAAGTTTTAGGTTCTTGCTTGTGCGTTCGACCGAGCTATTCATCACTTCGACATTATATTTAGAATGTGTCGTTGCTACGACAGTGTTGACAATAGAGAGTTTTAGCATATCGTCTTTCAGAGCAACGCTTTACTATACTCTGTTTCGCCTTATGATGTACCGCAGGAAAGGCTACAAGCGCGAGCTCCTTGCTCTGGGGCACATCTAGGCGGCACAAGCCTCGTGACTTAAGAGCGGCTGCCAACGCTATGAGCTCGCGCTTCTAGCCTTCGCTGCGGTACAACATAAGGTGAAACGAAGTATAGCGGAAGCTCGCGCCGTCACTTCAAAGCATGGGTTGAGCTCGCGCCCACTGGGCCCGTTCCCCTCCGCGTACCTCATCGTACGATGTACCAAAAACTCTCTATACTTCCACTATCTGGAGCGTTGCCACTGCTATCATAAATGTTGGGCCTGCTTGATTAGTTTTCGACACTTCAAAATCAGTCTCAAACACACAATGTCAGAAGCTCTTGGAGGAGGGCGATCTGTCTACGGCCACTATCCCCGACTCCAGCGACCTATTCGCGGATAGAAGCTCGCTAGGGGCGCTTCTGGTTTCTTCAGTATGGGCAGTACACGTGCTCTCCACGCGTTTGGTTTAATTTTCAGAGTGCGTAGATAGCTTGGCTTTGTACGTTTTTGCACCAGCAGAGGAAGTTGAAGTATCCTCACTCTTGGTTGTGAGAAACTTCCACCAGGCGGCGATACCCAAACTTCTCGCCGCGAATAGGGGTCGCCACTATCGGGCGGATATGGCGGCCTAGCACAGGTCGTGCCGTTCCACGTGCCAGCTCAACGCACAACGCTCGGGTTTCCGCAAACAAGCGTTGAACTCAAAATGGTTTGCCCCGATTTCTATCCACTACGTTTCAAACCTGCATGACGTGTTAGGCTATGCGAGCTTCCATAGGCCTGGTCTTCGGGGGAGCGATGGAAGAACTGTCTTTCTACGACGCTGATGAACGTTGATAAACGCACAATGCCCTGTTCACATGGTTGCGTATAGGTTGCGCTCAGAGCGACCTGGGCAACACGCTGATACGACAGTAATGACAGAGTCACCTCAACAACTGTTCCATCGCCCTACCACCAACAACATGTGATACCGGAAGCCACAAAAGACAAGCAGAAATCGCGAGAAAACCTGTTTCGTCCCGTTCAGTGCTTTCCATCTAGGTGCCGTCCGTTTTACTGGAGTGGCGAATAGACCAACACGCTTCTTACAAACAAACCTGCCCTTTGTCACACCAGGTATAGATACTTCGAGTGCGCAGAAACCATATCCATGTTAGGGGTAGCGTATGCGCAAGTGCCTAGAGAGCCCTATATGACAGAGAGTGTCCATCGTCTCGATCGGGATCACGTGGTTTATGGGCAACATTTGCAATACGAGCTGCGAGAAGGTGACGAACGCGTTGATCGTCTGCGAGCCTCTCTCTACCTTTCCTCTTGCCTTCCTTCTCGTCACGCGACAACACAGTGCACGCGAACTTGCGACCAATCAGCGGAGGCGTCCGCCATTAGTCTGCGAACGTTCCCCGTGATTTGAGATGGACCCTCTCTACAATCTATGCTCCCTACATGCGCCGTTTCGACAGCAGCGCCACCGCAGCGGCGTGACGTCAGACACGCGCGTGGGTGTACAGTCAGATAAGAATGCGCCGGGAGCTCTGCCCACGCTCTCATTGCTACCACTCGCAATTCCTCCGCGGTGCGCAAATAGTCCGCTACCCAGGCGCTTACTTCACACAACATGTCAAGGCTGTCTTCTGCCTTTCCTACTTGGCCCGCGGAGCGAATCGAATCCATGGCTGGTAGGTGGTGGGGTTCACTCGACGAATTTCTTACTTGCGTACAATTATGGCGCCTCAGAACGCGTCTCCGACCGGCGCGTTTAACCCGCGCCCCAAAAAATGGTATCTCGATTTCCATCTGATGACGTCATAGAAGTGTCACGCTTTCGCAGGTAGCGATCCTGGCGGCGTCACAGCAGCGGGGGTGGATGTGTGGCAGACGCATGTTCTCCTCTTGCATGTCACTCTTCAGCTTGTCAGTCCACGCAAGCTTAGGCAGCCATGAATAGGGACGCTGTGACGACAGCGACACTCACGTTCGCTCCTACTTTTCGCCGGCATTTCTACGACCAACCACTAGGATTGCGACATCCGACTGCATGACGTCATTTGTTTCTTCCTCGGGACCATTTTCGATACGCCTGGATAGGACGCTAAACACAAGAAGTCGGAGATGCGTTCAGGGCACCGTAGTACGACTATTGTAGCATAAAAAATATAAACTTTTCTCTAGCAAACAACAATTTTACCTCAAAAACAAAACAAAAAAAACTAGAGGATGATGGGCCTTGAAGGTATTAATACGTACTGCCTTTTATTCGTTTCACGGCACAGACACGAACATATTGCTTTCCTTTTGTGCTCTTTCCTCTTCGCCCTGTCACCATTGCTGAAAAAAAAGAACCGGTGACTAAATTAAAACTATGCGGAACGCAAGTTCGTCTGTTTCTTGCACAGGGGTTGCGACGATGTCAGTACACCGAGCTCTTATTGGCTGATTGAAAACAAATAGTGGATAGACCTC
>JAZHYW010039137.1:0-53248 GCA_037355805.1 Ixodes ricinus | reverse complement strand
CGATTCGCTGCATATTTGCAGCGCGCAGCACTTTTTTCACACTGGCAAGTCAGATAGAGTCTTAGATTATTTTCTAATAAACAGCTTGCCTTTAGGGCGAAAAGCGAGCAACCTTATCGTTTTCTTTTTCTTGTTCATTGCTGGCACACATTCTTGCTGGCATTTCTGTTAATCTAATTTATAGTTACCAAAAGCCTGTATCATTCTGAAGCATTTTAGCTGGTGTGGAATTTATAAAGGGTTCATGAAACATCACTGGAATATAAACGTCAAATCTATCAAAACACAACTATCATTAAAAAAAAAAACAAAAAAACTAGTGTACAAAGAAGTGGTCACAAAAACTTTCGGCTTGTCCACAGTTTTCAATACACGTAATAAACTAAGTCTGCGGATTTAGTATTTTCTCGGCTATTACATTCTCGGTTCCACTTCTTATTACCACAAATGCAGATACCAAGTGAAATTCGAGCATACACATTTAAAAAAAAACGAATTATTATTAATATTTTATTTTATTTATTGTTATTATTATTTATTATTTTTTTTGCTGGTGTTTTAAGTTTTATAATGCTCCGACTGACTTGGCTCTGCTTCCTGCGAAGCGGAGCATGGTTTTCATCGTATAGCTTAGAGTTCCTTCATACACACGCGAGCTTTTGCTTGAGTGGTGTGTCAGCCATTTTTCCGCCCAACCGTTTTTTTATGCATTTTGAAGGGCGCGCAATCCGGTGTCACTCAGCTCGAGCCCGTAGTTTTGGCTAAGGCATAGACGCCATTTTAGCGCCGAAGTCAGGCACCGAGTGCGCCAGAGCGTCACGCGCTGGCACATGCATTCAGGGCAACAATGGATGTCTTCACCCTGAGACACACAGACATGTAGGCACCCTAACAAAGCTTAGCTACATGACGAGCGCCACCACAGGAGAACTACAAGCCCTATTTTCCCCGCTCCTTTTTATGGCGCGTGCTCCCTATTCATGGGCATAGCGAAGCTGATATAGGAGGCTCTCTCCAGACGCGGCCGACGCTACGAGCTGACGAAACCAATCAGAAGACAGCGTCAAAAGCGCCCCATCATGGTGTTTTTCGTGTTTCTGTACGTGTCCTGTAATCACTGAACCAGTCATGCACAGGGGAAGGCCCAGTGACTTGCGCTTTTGGTGGTGCTTTATTTCGTCCAATTTCCTCGTAGCGTCTGCTGCGTTAGAACGTAGTTTGATGCAACATCAAGAGCTCACTTCCGCTTCGTCAAGACACAACTCACCTTGACCAGATGCTCTGGCCTGGTGACTAGAAGGCGCGCGGTCCAGAACGGGTCGTTATCCAAAAAAGAACCGCTGGGGGTGTCTAGGCTCCCGCTGATAACGGCCGGTAGCGATTCCATGCAACGTATACAGTTCCTTGTTCACTCTTGTCTGGGTCGCGCTAGTGGCACTAGCGCGCTAACGGCATCAGTCGTGCAGTTGTTGTATAGTGATGTTGATGATGAATTAAAAAAAGTGACGATTAAAGAAAGAAGATGAGCTGCGCCAGCGGTGGCAGCCAGTCGATGTCATAACCTGAACGAAGTCTGACGTGTCCTGCCTCGGCTTTACCAACCTCTCTCGGGGCAGCCGCGGCGGCCCGGCGCGTAACTGGGCGACGCATCCCGAGACGAATCTCAACGGCCGAGATGGTTCGGTAAGCCTCCGCAACATCAAGGCAGACGGGCGCGCCTCGGCCCCGCTCTACATCGTCGCATCGGTCGTGCGGCCGGAGCTTTCGAGCCAGGACTGACCCCACACAGAATACAATATGGCGACGAGGATGGGATGAAAACGCCAGCCGCTAAGGCTTCGAAATTAAGCAAAATCACGAAGAGAGATTCCGGGAGCCCTCAATTTTGTCTTCCCAATATATATGGTGGTCAGAACGCCAACAACGTTCGAACAAGGCATAACCGCGCTCAGCCTAGCGGTACGGTAACGCGTCGAGTCGTCGGCTAGCTTGTAGGCGCGGGGTGATGCCACAACCTTTTTTTTATCCCATCATTAAAACGCATACTGTTGTAGGCGGTTGCGGAGGCGCTGCCTCTGAACCAAACAGGGTAGGAATGTAAGCGACTCTGTATCCACTACTATAATGCAACAGTCAAATCCAGTCTATTCAGCAGCGATTCCACCCCTTTCAGTGTTTCTTCAAACCCCCGGCGCGCCCACTCAAGCTTAGCCGTCGTGGAAGAATTCGTTTTTGGCATTTCTCGGTGCCACTGGATTAGATGCCGTTGAACCGCGGCGTAAAAGCAGATTTTGATTTCAATGCTTGGAATCGAAGGTCAAAGGGTCCTGACAGCTTTTCGTCTCGCCGATACGTCGGCCAGTGCAACGCTCAACAAGTTTGAGACGTTTCTGAGTGCAATCGAAAAACACTTCGAGTTTTCAGGATGTGTCGCTTTAGAGTGCAAGAAACTACGGACTCGCGTTCAACAACCGGAGGAGACTGTTTCGGAGTTTTTAGCGGCCTTGCGGCATCAAGAATCTTTCTGCGCCTACGGAGAGTCGCTTGAGGAGCATTTATGTGAAGTTTTTCTTGAAGGGTTAGATTTTAAGCGCGTCCAAGATCGAATTTTGCGCGAGTGTGTCGGTACCGCGTTCCCTACACTTGATCGGGCCGTCCAGCTCGGATTACAGTTTGAACAGCTCGCTCGTATACGTCAGAGCAGTTTCATCAGTCTTCTTCTTCAAGTCACACGACGGTTCCAACGCCGGTTGAATATATCGAGACGCTCGAGCACGAGCAGCAGCGCGCGTCAGGAACATCAAGGCAAGATGGCGGTCAGTGCCTCTCGAGTTTTCCATGGCGGCGGCCACGTCCCTCGTCCTCCGGCGCAAATTCTCATCCGCAACGTCGTGATTCTCCACCCTCAAGACCAGGACACAGAGAGTACGGGGCGAATTCTTGCTGGTTTTGCGGCCGTCGGAGCCATCCACGCGAAGAATGCCCAGCCCGACAGGTACAGTGCTACCAATGTGGCAAGTTTGCTCATTTTGCGAAAGTTTGTCGAAGTCGGGGTCCACCGGCGGCAGCGTTTGTCCGCGACCAACATCGAGCGTCTTTTTCATCCCGGGGTCGAGGTCAATTCTTCGGACGTCCTTACGGCAACCATTCGCCGAGAGGAAGCGGCTGAACGCCGGTGGGAGTTGTCAACACACCCACGGAGTGCAAGATGCTTCCAACCATTACATTTTTTATTTTATTTTTTTATTTACATATACTGCAGGCAGCGGCGCTGCCTAAGCAGGGAGGGTTACAAAAGGAGTTTAGTCAATAGATGTTCAAATTGGTTCACATCAGTACATTCCACAAGCAATGACGGCAAACAGTTCCATTGTTCAATGGTGTTAGGGAAAAATGACTTCTGAAAAAGGTTAGTTCTGGCATAGTATGGGCATATGACTTTGGAGTGATTTAGTCGAGCTGACCTTTGTGGCACAGGCGGAAGATAAGTGTCACTTGATAGACCAGATGAATTGTTATAAAGTAAGTAAAGAAACTTCAACCTAGAGATTTGTCGGCGAAGGTGAAGTGGTTCGAGCTCAAGCTGCTTTAACAAGTTAGTTACCGATGATGAAGTGCGGTAGTCAGATAGGATGAACCTTGCAGCAAGACGTTGGATCCGCTCCACCTCCGCAATGTCTTTCACAAAATACGGGTCCCACACAATAGAGGCGTACTCTAGAACTGGGCGAACCAGAGAACGATAGGCTACAAGTTTCACAGCCGAGTGACACCCTTTGAGTTTTCTTCGAAGAAAGCATAGCTTTCTGAACGCTTTGGCACATATGTTGTTGATGTGCTGGTCCCATTTGAGGTTGTTTTTAATTGTTAGACCTAAGTATTTCACAGAGGAAACTTCTTGAATGCACTGGTTGCCAATATGGTAAATGTAGGAAAGGGGCTTTTTTTTGTAGTCAGTGTCATTGAGACGGTTTTAGAGAAGTTAATTTTCATTTTCTGGAGGTCGCACCAGTCCGCAAGTTTACAAAGGTTTTCATTCAATATAGTCTGACAGGAAGAACTTTTGACTAGAGTATACATTACGCAATCATCCGCGAACAATTTTACACTAACACATTCATCAATATTTTTGGAAATGTTGTTTATATAAATCAAAAAAAGTAACGGTGCGAGCACGGAGCCCTGTGGTACACCAGACAAGACCTGTAGATTATCAGATTTAGAGCCATCACGTTCAACGAATTGAGAGCGGTTTTGTAGATAGGCCTGTATCCAGCGAACCAGCCTATCAGGAAGTCCTGCCTCTTTCAATCTATCAATGAGCAGATTGTGAGGCACGCGATCGAACGCCTTAGATAGATCTAAAAAAATTGCGTCGATTTGATGACGATTGTCGATCGCGGCTGCAAAATCGTGGACTACAGATATTAGCTGAGTCGTTGTGGAAACGTTTCTACGAAATCCGTGTTGGTTCTTGTCGAAAAAATTGGTTGACTCTAGGTAACGAGATATATGGTTAGCGATTATGTGCTCAAGTAACTTGCAACATGTGCTTATTAAAGAAATAGGTCTGTAATTTCCGGCGTCTAATTTGTCACCCGATTTAAATACTGGAACTACTCTAGCCGTTAGCCAATCTGCTGGTAAGGAACACTGATTAAGTGAGGCACTGAAAAGCACGTAAAGGTACTCGGAGACTATTTCCGAGTAGCGATGAAGAAAAGAATTAGGTATAGCATCAGCACCACATGTTTTCTTTACATTGATATTCAACAAAAGCGAAAATATGCCCTCATGACTGAGCACCACATCTGGCATTTTAACAGGAGCGGATGAAGAGGCATAATTGTCATTCACAATCAAAAAGGAATCGGGTGTAGTAAACGCTCTGTGAAAACTGGAATTGAACTCATTTGCAATTTCTTTACCGTTAGTTGACACAAAACCATTAATTCTTAGTTGTTCGACTCGTTCACTTGTATCAGATAGAAAGCGCCAAAACTTTTGAGGTGATTCTAATAAAAAGGAAGTAAGAGTTTGCCCATAGAATTTATCACGTGCGATGCGTATTTTACTCAGTAATTCGTCATTGAGGACGTTCAGCTCCGAGCTATTTTTAATTTTTGCTTTTCGTTTGCGTTTGACACGCCTCTTAAGGTGAATAATCTCACGGTTAATCCATGGATTGTGTCTTCTGATTGGTTTTCGACGGATCGGAACAAACTGATTGATGCAGGACGTGACGAGGCTTTTGAACGTATCCCATAGAAGAGATACATCATCGATACGCTCAAAATTCGTGAAAGAAAAATGTAAACAATCAAGAACTGATTCATCGTCTGCAGCTGAAAAATCAATGAAAGTCTTAAGTGGGGGCGTTGGTTTTGTTTTTTTGATAATCAAATTTAGATTAACCAGTTTGTGATCGGCGATTCCATCTGCGGTAGACACTGCACAGTCACCGGGAAAATCTTTGATAAATATAAGGTCTAGGATTGACTGAGTTGTCTCTGTGACCCGAGTGGGGACAGTGACTATCTGTTTAAGATCGTGGAAAAAGACAGAATCAAGAAGCAGGCGAGCGCTCTCGACGTCATGATAACCCGAGATAGATAACGCATTCCAGTCAATCCCAGGTAGGTTGAAGTCGCCAGTCGAGCACACATTTTTTATTAGGCGTGAGCGTGCGATCAAGATAGTTCGTCAGCAATTCAATATATGATACAGGACTATTGGGCGGTCTGTAAACGACGCCAAATAAAGTAGAAATATTACGATAACGGATTTCGCACCAAATGCTTTCGTGTTCCGGAATGTTTTCAAGCCTAACGATATCAACTTCTTTCTTTGCTATTATAGCTACGCCACCACCTCGTCCCTCACGATCCCGTCTTACTATTTTATGTGAGGGGGTATAATTTCAGAATCAGTAATATTTGGTGACAGCCATGTCTCTGTAACCGCCAGTAGGTGAGGGTCGTAGAGCAGGAGAACTTCTTCCAATTGTTGGGATTTGTTGGCAATACTTCTTCCGTTCAGCACACTTATCCGAAGCGTTTTAAACTCGTTTCAAGAAGATGCCTGAGCAGAGTTGGATTGACGAACTTGTTTCGGACGGAAATTGGTAGAGTGAACCTGTTTTGGGCACGAGTTAACATCGTCCCAGATATAAACCGCGTCGTCCACCCGAAGGCGGTCGTAGTCCAGAGTCACTTTGCGGCCCTGGGCTTTGAACTCTTTGCCATGTTGCCACAAGTTTGACCGCTTGTTAAGTGTAGCTCTGCAGTAGTCGTGACTAATAGATATATTTGAACCTTTTAGTTTAGGACAACTCTGCAAAACATGCATTTTCTCGTTGTAGTCAAAAAAATTTAGCATGACGGGTCTTGTCTTATCGGCTCTTTTTACGCCGATCCTGTGCACTCTTTCTACTGATTGTACTGTAACACCCAATTTAGTACCAAAAATATCTTCCAACACATGCTGCTTTAAACGAGCAGGATTTCCCCTTCCATTTCTGGGAGGCCAAAGATTACTAGGTTTCGGCGGCGACTTCTATCTTCAAAATCTTCCATTTTTTGCTGTTGTTCAGTAATTATTTTCTTAAGAGACGAGACTTCTGACTTTAGGTGATTAATTTCTTCGGTATGCTGGGTTAAGACTTTAAGCGAGTCGTTTAACTCAGCAAACCTAGTTTTTATTGTTTCTTCCATTGTGGACTGTTGCAAAGAAACTTTGTCAATTGAAGCCTGTAGAGCTGAACGCATTTCCTGAAGAAGTTGTTTAACCTCAGGACCGGGATTTCGCTCAACGTCACCGGCAAGTAGAATCAGAACACTTTGAGCTTCATCAATCAACGAAAAACACTTTGCCAGGCACGGCAGGACAATAATATTCCTATTATTACTACGAAAACATTTTCCATAGTTTCTACGAACCTGTACGAGTAATAAGAAGGGGTTCATTGATGCGTCCGTGGTGGTCCCGCCGTGCCCTCTGAAGCCTTGAAGACCGTGCATGGCTATATGCCCCGTTGAAGATGGCGCTGCTGTCGAAGCTTGAAAGAGTGGATGAGTCATCAAGCCACATCCCACTTCTGTTTCCACGTGGTCTTGCTCGGTGATGAACGCAGCGAACTTGCTTGGCGCATTGCACCGTGATGCACAATCAAGTGCAGTCCACAGCGTGACCTGTACGAGTAATAAGAAGGGGTTCATTGATGCGTCCGTGGTGGTCCCGCCGTGCCCTCTGAAGCCTTGAAGACCGTGCATGGCTATATGCCCCGTTGAAGATGGCGCTGCTGTCGAAGCTTGAAAGAGTGGATGAGTCATCAAGCCACATCCCACTTCTGTTTCCACGTGGTCTTGCTCGGTGATGAACGCAGCGAACTTGCTTGGCGCATTGCACCGTGATGCACAATCAAGTGCAGTCCACAGCGTGACCTGTACGAGTAATAAGAAGGGGTTCATTGATGCGTCCGTGGTGGTCCCGCCGTGCCCTCTGAAGCCTTGAAGACCGTGCATGGCTATATGCCCCGTTGAAGATGGCGCTGCTGTCGAAGCTTGAAAGAGTGGATGAGTCATCAAGCCACATCCCACTTCTGTTTCCACGTGGTCTTGCTCGGTGATGAACGCAGCGAACTTGCTTGGCGCATTGCACCGTGATGCACAGTCAAGTGCAGTCCACAGCGTGACCTGTACGAGTAATAAGAAGGGGTTCATTGATGCGTCCGTGGTGGTCCCGCCGTGCCCTCTGAAGCCTTGAAGACCGTGCATGGCTATATGCCCCGTTGAAGATGGCGCTGCTGTCGAAGCTTGAAAGAGTGGATGAGTCATCAAGCCACATCCCACTTCTGTTTCCACGTGGTCTTGCTCGGTGATGAACGCAGCGAACTTGCTTGGCGCATTGCACCGTGATGCACAGTCAAGTGCAGTCCACAGCGTGACCTGTACGAGTAATAAGAAGGGGTTCATTGATGCGTCCGTGGTGGTCCCGCCGTGCCCTCTGAAGCCTTGAAGACCGTGCATGGCTATATGCCCCGTTGAAGATGGCGCTGCTGTCGAAGCTTGAAAGAGTGGATGAGTCATCAAGCCACATCCCACTTCTGTTTCCACGTGGTCTTGCTCGGTGATGAACGCAGCGAACTTGCTTGGCGCATTGCACCGTGATGCACAGTCAAGTGCAGTCCACAGCGTGACCTGTACGAGTAATAAGAAGGGGTTCATTGATGCGTCCGTGGTGGTCCCGCCGTGCCCTCTGAAGCCTTGAAGACCGTGCATGGCTATATGCCCCGTTGAAGATGGCGCTGCTGTCGAAGCTTGAAAGAGTGGATGAGTCATCAAGCCACATCCCACTTCTGTTTCCACGTGGTCTTGCTCGGTGATGAACGCAGCGAACTTGCTTGGCGCATTGCACCGTGATGCACAGTCAAGTGCAGTCCACAGCGTGACCTGTACGAGTAATAAGAAGGGGTTCATTGATGCGTCCGTGGTGGTCCCGCCGTGCCCTCTGAAGCCTTGAAGACCGTGCATGGCTATATGCCCCGTTGAAGATGGCGCTGCTGTCGAAGCTTGAAAGAGTGGATGAGTCATCAAGCCACATCCCACTTCTGTTTCCACGTGGTCTTGCTCGGTGATGAACGCAGCGAACTTGCTTGGCGCATTGCACCGTGATGCACAATCAAGTGCAGTCCACAGCGTGACCTGTACGAGTAATAAGAAGGGGTTCATTGATGCGTCCGTGGTGGTCCCGCCGTGCCCTCTGAAGCCTTGAAGACCGTGCATGGCTATATGCCCCGTTGAAGATGGCGCTGCTGTCGAAGCTTGAAAGAGTGGATGAGTCATCAAGCCACATCCCACTTCTGTTTCCACGTGGTCTTGCTCGGTGATGAACGCAGCGAACTTGCTTGGCGCATTGCACCGTGATGCACAATCAAGTGCAGTCCACAGCGTGACCTGTACGAGTAATAAGAAGGGGTTCATTGATGCGTCCGTGGTGGTCCCGCCGTGCCCTCTGAAGCCTTGAAGACCGTGCATGGCTATATGCCCCGTTGAAGATGGCGCTGCTGTCGAAGCTTGAAAGAGTGGATGAGTCATCAAGCCACATCCCACTTCTGTTTCCACGTGGTCTTGCTCGGTGATGAACGCAGCGAACTTGCTTGGCGCATTGCACCGTGATGCACAATCAAGTGCAGTCCACAGCGTGACCTGTACGAGTAATAAGAAGGGGTTCATTGATGCGTCCGTGGTGGTCCCGCCGTGCCCTCTGAAGCCTTGAAGACCGTGCATGGCTATATGCCCCGTTGAAGATGGCGCTGCTGTCGAAGCTTGAAAGAGTGGATGAGTCATCAAGCCACATCCCACTTCTGTTTCCACGTGGTCTTGCTCGGTGATGAACGCAGCGAACTTGCTTGGCGCATTGCACCGTGATGCACAATCAAGTGCAGTCCACAGCGTGACCTGTACGAGTAATAAGAAGGGGTTCATTGATGCGTCCGTGGTGGTCCCGCCGTGCCCTCTGAAGCCTTGAAGACCGTGCATGGCTATATGCCCCGTTGAAGATGGCGCTGCTGTCGAAGCTTGAAAGAGTGGATGAGTCATCAAGCCACATCCCACTTCTGTTTCCACGTGGTCTTGCTCGGTGATGAACGCAGCGAACTTGCTTGGCGCATTGCACCGTGATGCACAGTCAAGTGCAGTCCACAGCGTGACCTGTACGAGTAATAAGAAGGGGTTCATTGATGCGTCCGTGGTGGTCCCGCCGTGCCCTCTGAAGCCTTGAAGACCGTGCATGGCTATATGCCCCGTTGAAGATGGCGCTGCTGTCGAAGCTTGAAAGAGTGGATGAGTCATCAAGCCACATCCCACTTCTGTTTCCACGTGGTCTTGCTCGGTGATGAACGCAGCGAACTTGCTTGGCGCATTGCACCGTGATGCACAATCAAGTGCAGTCCACAGCGTGACCTGTACGAGTAATAAGAAGGGGTTCATTGATGCGTCCGTGGTGGTCCCGCCGTGCCCTCTGAAGCCTTGAAGACCGTGCATGGCTATATGCCCCGTTGAAGATGGCGCTGCTGTCGAAGCTTGAAAGAGTGGATGAGTCATCAAGCCACATCCCACTTCTGTTTCCACGTGGTCTTGCTCGGTGATGAACGCAGCGAACTTGCTTGGCGCATTGCACCGTGATGCACAGTCAAGTGCAGTCCACAGCGTGACCTGTACGAGTAATAAGAAGGGGTTCATTGATGCGTCCGTGGTGGTCCCGCCGTGCCCTCTGAAGCCTTGAAGACCGTGCATGGCTATATGCCCCGTTGAAGATGGCGCTGCTGTCGAAGCTTGAAAGAGTGGATGAGTCATCAAGCCACATCCCACTTCTGTTTCCACGTGGTCTTGCTCGGTGATGAACGCAGCGAACTTGCTTGGCGCATTGCACCGTGATGCACAGTCAAGTGCAGTCCACAGCGTGACCTGTACGAGTAATAAGAAGGGGTTCATTGATGCGTCCGTGGTGGTCCCGCCGTGCCCTCTGAAGCCTTGAAGACCGTGCATGGCTATATGCCCCGTTGAAGATGGCGCTGCTGTCGAAGCTTGAAAGAGTGGATGAGTCATCAAGCCACATCCCACTTCTGTTTCCACGTGGTCTTGCTCGGTGATGAACGCAGCGAACTTGCTTGGCGCATTGCACCGTGATGCACAGTCAAGTGCAGTCCACAGCGTGACCTGTACGAGTAATAAGAAGGGGTTCATTGATGCGTCCGTGGTGGTCCCGCCGTGCCCTCTGAAGCCTTGAAGACCGTGCATGGCTATATGCCCCGTTGAAGATGGCGCTGCTGTCGAAGCTTGAAAAAGTGGATGAGTCATCAAGCCACATCCCACTTCTGTTTCCACGTGGTCTTGCTCGGTGATGAACGCAGCGAACTTGCTTGGCGCATTGCACCGTGATGCACAGTCAAGTGCAGTCCACAGCGTGACCTGTACGAGTAATAAGAAGGGGTTCATTGATGCGTCCGTGGTGGTCCCGCCGTGCCCTCTGAAGCCTTGAAGACCGTGCATGGCTATATGCCCCGTTGAAGATGGCGCTGCTGTCGAAGCTTGAAAGAGTGGATGAGTCATCAAGCCACATCCCACTTCTGTTTCCACGTGGTCTTGCTCGGTGATGAACGCAGCGAACTTGCTTGGCGCATTGCACCGTGATGCACAGTCAAGTGCAGTCCACAGCGTGACCTGTACGAGTAATAAGAAGGGGTTCATTGATGCGTCCGTGGTGGTCCCGCCGTGCCCTCTGAAGCCTTGAAGACCGTGCATGGCTATATGCCCCGTTGAAGATGGCGCTGCTGTCGAAGCTTGAAAGAGTGGATGAGTCATCAAGCCACATCCCACTTCTGTTTCCACGTGGTCTTGCTCGGTGATGAACGCAGCGAACTTGCTTGGCGCATTGCACCGTGATGCACAGTCAAGTGCAGTCCACAGCGTGACCTGTACGAGTAATAAGAAGGGGTTCATTGATGCGTCCGTGGTGGTCCCGCCGTGCCCTCTCTGACGAAAGGTAAAAAGAAGGGGCTGTTATACTTTTGGTTATACTGTTTCGGATTGCCGAAAACTTGATGATGCATGTTTCATTACGCTAGAATATATTGTAGAAGGTCAGAAGGAACACGGCATTTACGTTACGATGAGCGGTATGGGGGGATCGGCGTTAACGCAGCGCAGCTCGGTAGCACGTGCGTGGAGCAGCTCGCGCTGCAGAAGGAACCAGCGAGAGACCCTGGCGGTCGAATCACTGCCGCTAATGACTTCAAAGTTAGATGTGTGATTGCAGATCTGTGAATACTTGAATAGTCGTTTCGTGTAGATTTTATTACTTCGTTGTGCCGTGAAGTGAACGATTTTTTCTGTATAAAAGCGTGTCTAATAAAAATAAAACTTGCAAAAAAAGTTTGGACTTGTGCTCAGACTGGCGATGCGCACCCATCTTAAGCCGCGAAACACCAGCGGCTGGGTGCACTTTGCATTCATTGATTGACGATCTAATGAGAAGTGGCTGTCACTGAACATGCACAGTTGCCGAGCCGATCTCAATCTAGCGACGCAAAGTCAAGTGCAATTGTTTCGGAAGCGTCGGACATACGCAGAGAGGGTAAACGCACTTTCTTTTTTCTAAAAACGATATCGCCATACATTGTTTTGTAGAAGAACGAAACGGCGGCAATGTGAGCAGTTAACTCTTCTCTCAACGTCGGCGACATTAGGATGCAAGTTCGTTCGGAGTTGTAGGTTGCTCCGAACGAACTTGCATCCTTTGTCGCCGAGGGTGAGAAAGAAGGAAAGGAGGGACAACACTTCTCGCACCCTTCCCCATAACCTAGCGGTTGCCATGGCGACGGCGCGCATATTGTTTTGTTTATTTCTTATTGTTTTTGGAGAAACCCAACGCCCGTTACGGGAGATTTGGCGCTGCCCTCTGCCATTGGAGTCCCAATGGGACGTATAGGAAGATTCCGCCGGTTGGCGGAGATCTCAAAAGCAGACAAGTATCACACGACAATAAATTCGCCAGCGCTTATGCTCTTCCAAACAGTCCTCACTAGGCTCGGAAACACCTCACTCCGCACGGGGAAAGTTTAATATTGAGTGGAAATATGTTTAGTTATGCATAGCGGATCCGACCCTCCCTTTTGACTAAGGGCGTCAGGGCGAAAGTTTATTATAATCTCGAGGCGCGAACTCGCACCCGGCCTCATAGAAACCGCAAGCCGCCAAGGTGTCGACAAGCACGTTTCAGCAAACTCATATTGCCCGATGCCGGCGACCGAGGTGATATGCGCGGAAAGAGGCTTTCGATGAAACGTCGCGAGTTTTGTCGAAGGAACGAAAACGGAAAACGTTCGATGAAACAAACTGGCATTAAAACGCCGCTGTGGCGACGAAGCAATTTCACGATGAAATATCGTTTGATGAACTGATTGCTAAACGGCATAGTTTCGAAGAACTGGGCCGAACTTGCTTCCGTTGACACTAACACGGGCGAGTACGCGCCCGACCTAGTCGGACAGCTAGATAGGCAAGCGCCTATCCTACAGGGCACCCCAACAGCTTTATGAACCCGTACCAACTAGCCCAGCTCACCACCCTTCTACGGAACCCAGCGGCTTTATGAAGCATAATCTGAAATGTCTAAATAACTTCCATGCTGAGCCAAAACAATAAAAACAAAACTCACCTTTCAATCGGTCGGACGTTCAACTCCGGCTTCCCTTCCACGACGCCTAACGACACGACTCACCACCTCACCGCTTCGGAGGCGTGGAAGCGCTCGTTGGAGAGTAGATAGCCTCGTTACCGGCACCTCCGGGCCACAAGGATTCTGTTTTCATGCTTTTCGCGGACGGAGACATTCACTAAATAGGCGCGGGTAGTCACAATTTTTAAATCCCGGGACCAAAATCTTGTTTTGCCAAGGCTTCTAAGAAATTAGCTGCTGGAGTGATGCTTCATCCATTTCATCGAACGCTTGCGGCAGCCGCCGTTAAGAAGGGGACTAAGTGTTTAATAAGGGGTACCTCCAGTGGGAGCAACGAAATGTCTGAGGGACGACTTCTGAATAGAGGACGCTAGGGTCGTGGGGAAGAACGATTGCGGTTGGTCCTTTTACGCACCCTTTTCTTTACGTGTGTAGGACATTAAAACAAGCGTAAAGGATTATCGAGCCAGTGCACTTTATTTGTTCACCTGAGCAAAAACGCTGGTATGTCGTGAGCCCCAAAAAGCGCGCGCCCAGAAATCTATCTGTATACAGTTTTATAAGGGCGCTGCCATGTTTGAGAATTGCGGGGCTGATGACGCCTTGTACTGGCTGAAAAGTTTAAACACCGGCTGCTTCCACGGCCGCACTGAATACGCGTTCGCTGTCTCACGCCCTGTCCAGTGAGACATATTAACACCTTTGTTCCCGAAGCTGCACTGGCACATGGCAGGCTCTAAGCGCCACTGTGCGGCCGGAAGCCGCGCCACAGCGCGGCTGCAATAAAAGCTACGGGAACGCCCGGTTGAGCGCTGATCAAAGCTGGGCACGCGTTCCCTCTTCCCCTCTTTGGTAGTACTGCGGTGTGAGAATCGTGCTCCCTAGCTCCTGGATGACTGGGCTTCACAATAAACGAGCTTGCCTACACCTTCCGGATGTGAAAAAACAAAGTGAGGTTCCAATACTGCTCGTAGATAGCTAAACTATAATTAATTACGCGTCGCAGGCCCAGCCTCGTACTACTGCTCTACGACGATCATTGAGACGAGAGCCATTTTGTTAGGTACCAGTGCGCAACCTATAAGTCGTGAAAGTTTGGAATAGATTCTGCTCAAACGAAATTGGAGAAGCCAATGAAGAACAAGAAAACGTTTAAGTTGTTTGGAAACTATCGCGGAGCCTGCTATGCCCTATACCTTACGTTGTGCTGGAACTTGCAAGAAGCGCGTAAGCTGCTGCTAGATTCTTGGTGACTGGCGGTAAACATTAATTCTGAGTATCAACACTTAGAATCACAAGAAAAATCATAATTACAGCGCTGGTCGAAGCCCTGAATGCTAAGTTTTTCCGAGGTAATGCTAAGGCAAGAAAATGGCAAGGTATCAGCAGTTTCTTATTAATTTATTTGATTGCCATTAAAGCAATATTCTGCTAGATGCTTCACTAAGGAAATAGAGGAACTTACGCACACACCGTAAATGGGTACTTGCTAACAAGGCGTTTTCTTGCTATCTTTTTTTCACGTCGTTGCTTAGGGATTAATCGCTGGGCAGCTGGTGGAAAGACACACCAGAAGTCTTCCCAAATGTTGACGTGTAATTCTGGACACAAAAATACACCAATAGGCCACGAGAGACACACCCTTTTGAGCAGCTGTGTTAGCAGGGTGGAACAGCGCGAATTGCAGGCTGCCAGCTCCCCCATGCAGAAAGATGGACATGCTTTTTCTTGTAACGGAAAACGCCGTATGAAAAAGAAGCGCGCGAATCCAGTCCGGCCGTGCTGGTTTTTGCAGCACAGCTGCCTCAGTAGGCAACGGTGTTTGTGTAGGGAGAACCTTGGCTTCACTTGGCTATTGTGGGTATGGTTAAAACTTGGCCGGGTGAATGAAACTGCCTAATGCCAGCGTATACCTCCTCGAAAGAATAAAGACGAAGACGGTGGAGTGTTTTTATTTTGTTTCCGCAATGAAGGAATATGTGAGCAGTTTAATGTAGTCCATGGAGGCTACATTTGATAGCTGCATCTTGACAGGTGCAAGTAGAAGTTTTCAAACCATTCACTTGCATGGAGTGATTGTAGCAGTATTCAGGAAGAAGGAGAGGAGATCACTATCATGGTGTACTAGAATGAAGAGGTGTGCCGTCCGGCAGCCGTGAAAGTGTTGAGATATGCAAGCACGCCGGTAAGGGCGCTGTGGGGCAGTGCGCGACCATCCGACGGCTCACAGAGGCCTGAAGGTCGCGGCAGGAATGCTTTGAATGAATGAATGAAAAAAGGCTCAAGCTACACCTAAGCATTTCTTATGAGTTGTGAATGTGAAAAAATGCAAGCCGCTCTGCTCGTCGCTCCCTTTGTCGTCTGCTGCGTAGTAGAGCGCGCGCGCTTCGGGATCTCGGAGGCCATAGAGCAGCGGCGAATGGGAGCCCCGCCGACGCGCGCCAGCCAATGGAACCGAAGACGCAGGAAACCAGGAGCCGGTTTCGTGCTCCAAACTGATGACGTCAGCTCGCTCCTTGAGACAGTTAATACTTTCGCATTAATAAACGAAGATCGATTGGTGCATCCTTAGGGAATGTGTTAGCATGACGGTAGGGAAACGCCACACGCGTTCCCCTTCGGGAAACGCTGAAGCTGACCCTTTCACTTTTTTGTGTTTTGCCTTTCTCGTCTGCTTTCCCATTTGATTCCTCTATTTGTGCTGCCTCTTTTTGGCTTTGTTATGGGGTCATTGTTAGTGTTTCCCAGAGGGAGACGTTTGTGCCGTTTCCCATGGGTCATGCTAACGCATTCCTTAAGGATCCACCAATGGATCTTCATTTATTGTTTTCCGGCAAATCGGGCTTCCCGAACCCGCTTCGCCCCAGCCTCTGTCGCACGCAGACAGCGAGTCGGCTTGCTGCTTCATGCGCCGCATTTCGGCCTGCCAAGCTCAGCGCTATTTATGCTCCTCTGTCTCGTTCTCCTGCAAGTTCAGACTCGCTCCAGCATCCACACGCGCATTAGCTTCCGCCCCATGACGTCGCCTCCCTGTCGCCTTTGTCCTTCACTACTCTCCTCCTCTCGACGCGGCGCGCTTCCCTTTCCACTGGTTTTGTCCGCAGACGGACGCCGTCAGCTTTTCCATGTCATGTGGATACTAATACTAACGCATTAAAATTAAAGGAAGATCCATTGGTGGATCCTTAGGGAATGCGTTAACATAAACCTCGGGAAACGCCACACATGTCACCCTTTAGACTGCGCTGACGCTGACACCTTCACCTTTCTATTTTGAGTACTCTTTTGGCTTTTCCTTTTTCTTCCTATATTTTTGCTGCCTCTTTTTGGCTTCGTTAGGAGGTCAGTGTTCGCGTTTCTCAAAGGAGGACTTGTGTGGAGTTTCCAAAGGGTTATGCTAACGCATTTCCTAAGAATCCACCGATTGATCTTCCTGTAATCAGGGGCGGATCCAGAACTCCGTTTTGGGGGGGGGGGGGGCGGACCCATTCTTTCTTGTGCACCGGTGGGTCCACCCATGTCAAATTGCCCTCCGAGAAGGGGGGGGGTCGACTTCGTTTGGGGGGGCGGCTGCCCCCGTCGCCCCCCCCACCCCCTTGGATCCGCCACTGCCTGTAATTTGTTCCACCTTAGCAGGTTTCTTTCGCTAGGCGCTCCTTCCGCTCCGCTGTCTTTTCCGCCCGCCTTGCACGCTTAGCAGCGGCATCCGCTGCCTGACGCTGCTTTCGCTTTTCACCGGTATTGGCAGACGGCCACAGTCCACTTTCCGAAGGAGGGGGCCGGCCAGGATGGTAACAACCGATGATGATTTTCGCCCGAGGGAAATCCCTCAGAAAGTCGAATAAGAAAAAAAAAAATTAAAAGTTGTTCTATCCCGTTGGACACATTACGATGTTGGTTGGTTCATAATGACCAGTGTCGCCACGTTTATTTCAAAAGAAAACGACAATCAAGGGCAATTTACAATACAAAACTCCCAAAATTAAAACCCATTCTTTAGACTCCTGTCTCAAGAGCCGAATCTCCCCGATCTCAAAAGCCAAATCCCACGAAAATCCTCTTCGCACCCCTTTCCTAGACTAGAAGGGGTCTCCTGTCCCTCCAGAGACGGACAACTCACTTCAAATTTGTCCATTATCACGTGTTACACTCGTACCCAATGACCAGCGAGCTGTCAACGTGATCACCGACATCTCCACGCTCAAAACCAAATTCCTTCGAGAGTGACTACATGCTTTCCTCGCCGCCTGGCTGGTGCCACCCAGTTAAGTTATTGCGTCGAATAAAAGCGAAGTTTCTACACTAAACGGCGAAATACACGGGACACAAGCACACCCGCTTAAAGGCCGGAAGTGCGGACAGAAGTACTCCTGTCCAAGACACGGCTGTTCCGGCGCCTCAAACCGAAACCCAGTCCGTTTGTTAACGACCGGGGTCCGACTCGTCTCCACCGAACCCCACGGCTGCTCGAAGCCTCCCGCGCGTGGGGGCGGAAGACGACTCCCCGTTCACGCTCTCCCGCGAGCGTACCCCCTGCCGTGGGTCTGCGAGCAAACGCCCAAAAACGCCGGCACCAGCATAAGCAGATAACAAAAACAATGTAGACGCAACTATAGAAAGATAAGTTTTTCTAACACAAATCTTACTTATTACAAACAAATTCCTTCGTTACTTAACACCTCGCCAAGAATATTGCAAGTACACTTGATGTTCGCGGAACATCGCTCCCCCTTTCCGATCAGACGCGTAGCATACACACACAGGTTCACCAACAAAGGAGCTATACCCCCGCAAAAAGACGTGTAGGGCGACAGAGAAAACAAACTAGCGCAGCCCGGTGAGACCCGAACCCGCACGTTCCAGACTCCTCCACGACCAGTATTTATATAAAGCAAAAAAAAAAAAAACTGTGGCCACAGGCAAGCCAGTCCGTAAGCGCTCGCAGGAAAAGAAAGGTTTGCTGTACCCAATTTATACACGAATCTGTTTCTCCAGACTTCCGCGTTTTAAAGAGCTTGCAAACCCTGCCGCGGGTCCGCGAGCCAGCGCTCTCTCTGGTCGTGGTGAACCTCGGAAAAAATGGAAAAGGGACTCACGCTCTGTTGTACGGCGAAACTCTATTAGCTTCTCCTCCAGTCGGCGCCACCCACTTGCCGCACCCACTCGGCCTGGCGATCGTGCCCGTCGTCTGGAGGTCTCTTTTCCTTCTCCGTTCGCTAAAAACAAAAAAGAAAAAAACACAAAATTTTCCGCCACCACGACGTAAGTCAGGACTGCAGCGACGATGTTGTCTATCCTCTTATGGTCTCCCCAAGATATTATGTCGCCACTCGCTGGAGATGCTTCGCCGGTCCGCAGGTGAAGCCACAGGCTGTCCTGTTCTCCGACGTCGATGACTCCCAGGACCACCTCTCAGCTGCCACAACTCTTCTGGGTAACTGCACCCCCGAGCTTCTCACGTAGATATTTCGCCACGGTCCTGAGTTCTGCAGGAGCGACCTTGCCGCAGTCCAGCAGCCAGACTCGACCCTTGTCCGTAATCCAGCAGACGAAACACTGGTCGCGTAAAGCCCAGGTGTGCTCCGCCTGCCTCTGTTGATGTCGTCCTTTTCGCTCACCACCTGTAGCAGAAGGTCAGCAGCATCCTGTCGACTGCGCCAGTCAACTTTCAGAGGGAGAGGGTCGGCCAGGATGAAGACGACCGATGATGATGTTCACCCGATGGAAGTCTCCCAGGAAGTCGAATAAGAAAAAATAAAAAATAAAAGTTGTTCGATCCCACTGGACACATTACGACGTTGGTTGTTATACAATGGCCAGTGTGGCCACGTTTATTTCAAAACAAAACGAGTCAACGGTAATTTACAATTCAAAACTCCCAAAATTAAAACCGATAATTTAGTCTCCAGTCTCAAAAGCCAAATACCTCGAGAATCCTCTCGGCACCCCTTTTCTAGACTCGTTGGGGCCTTGTTTCCCTCCAGAGACGGACCAGTCAATTCAGCAGAATGTTAAGTTGGGCGCCACGTGTCGTCGTTACCTACTTATTTTGACCCCGTCTTTCGGCGCTTCCTTCCAGTCATTCAATTCAAATTTGTCCATTGCCACGTGGTACACTCTTACCCAATGACCGGCAAGCTGTAAACGTTGTCCCACTCTGATACCTCAACAGTCAAAACCAAATTTCTTGTAGAGTCACTACTTGCTTTCCTCGCCACCTGGCGGGCACCACCCAGTTAAGTTATTGCGTTGATTAAAAGCGAAGTTTCTACATTAAACAGCCAAATACGCCGGACACAAGCACACCCGCTTCAAGGCCGGAAGTGCGGACAGAAGTACCGCTGCCCAAGACACGGCTGTTTCGGGGCCCTAACCGAAACCCATTCCGTTTGTTGACGACCGGGGTCCGACTCGTCTGCACCAAGCCCCGCGGCTGCTCAAAGCCCCCGCGCGTGGGGGCGGAAGACGACTCCCACTTCATGCTCTCCCGCGAGCGTATCCCCCTCCGCGGGTCTGCGAGCAAACGACCAGAAATGCCGACACAAACATAAGCAGATAAAAAAAAACAATGCCGACTCAACTATAGAAAGATCAGCTTTTCTAAAACAAAACTTACTTATTACACAGAAAATCTTTTGTTACTTAAAATCGACCTTCGTTCACAATCCGTCTTTTTTAGCCGCCTACTTGGACCTGCGCTGGTACATAGTTCACACTCCATTCTCTACCCGAAACGAAGGCATACACACTCCGCACACCTGCACCTTCAGACTCGCCCCAGCATCCGCGTGCGCATGGGCTTCTGCCTTGACATATCGCCTCCTTCTCGCCTTTGTCCTTCAATACTCTCCTCTCTGCACGGTTGCGCTACTATTTCCACTGTTTTGTCCACAGACGGGCGCCGTTGGTATTCTTGGCTTGTAAATACTAACGCTGATGCATCAAATTTTCCAGCCTAAGAAGCACCTGTGTTGAAAAGCGCAATAGGCGCGAGCGGCAGAAGCCTACATTCAAAGTGCAAATACTGTTTGGGAGCCTTCAGTTACTTACATAGTCGCGCTTCTTTTATTTTTGCTTCGTTTCCCAGTCAGAAAGTTCACCAGACCTGTTTGGCGTGTTGTGGTGTTTCCTGGTATAAACATCAAACTCGCCTAATGTGTCCTTCTGTGTAATAAGGAGCCTAGTGTGTCATGGTGTGCACACCACACCAGATCTTTGTGTCCTGTCCATCAGGCCAACTCATTGTGTGTTGGTGTGCGCAGTACACCAGCCTTGTGTATCCTGATGCATAGGCGTAGACTTCGGGGGGGGGGCATCGGTGCTCATGTCCTCCCTAATGAAATCCGGGGAGGGGGGGCTCTGCCCCGCCCCCCCCCGGGCCCGGGCTATGATCCTTACCGAGACGATGTTTACGTACCATGTAACGAGCTTCTAGTAGTGGCATTTAAACAAAATAACGCCCACGTTGCCTTTATTGACAAAATACATGGGAAATAGAATCCTAGCGTGCTTTCGTTAGCTTCAATCTCCAGTTCTGGCAGTTCTAGCATAAAAGTTAACGCGCAGCACCCCCCCCTCACCCCCCGGAGAACTTCTTAGCCTGCTCCCCCCTCCACCGGAAAAATGGAAAGTATACTCCGCTGTCCTGATGTGCTCATCAGATCAAATTAGTGTTTTGGTGAGCAGATCACATCAGGCTATTGTATCCGGATGTGCACATCAGATCAGCTTAGTGAAAGCTGTGATAGCCTTGTGTATCCAAAAGTGCACTTCAGATCAGCTTGGTGATAGCTGTGATAGCCAAGTGTAGCCTTATGTGCAACATCAGAGCAGCTTAGTGTGTTTTGATGTGCATTCAACCGCCGAAAAGTGTGTCATGGTGTGTACATCTGGTCAACTTAGTGTGTCTGGTGTCCAGCACAGACCAGCTTAGTGTTTAAGAAACATTTTTAGAGTTTATAAAATGCACACTGAACATTTTGCCGTAATATTTATGAATAAACATTTTTGTGGTAATTAAATGGAAGAAAATCATGATCTGGCTAATGCATTTCCTTTTAATATCCCCGAGGAAGAACGTAAATCTTGAAAACAAAAAAGAATATCGCAAATTGCTAGGCTATTGTCTTGCATACGTAAAGCGTTCTAGAATCATAACCGTTTAGCGATACTCTCATGCCTCTGTCATGGTGCTCTTCATTATATAGTTTAATTCATACCATGTGCACACTTGGTAGATCTTAGAGTGAAGCGATACAGCAATCAATTAGGCCGGCTGATAAACCTAGGGATCTTCCAGAGCCTTCCGTACCTTCGAGCTCCTCTCCCTCAGTGCACAGAGATGGTCGAGCTCCCCCTCGCCCACTTCGATTGTCTTCGCCTACCCTTTGTTCACATGATTTTCCTGGCAACCAACCAGCGTCGAGCACCTCAGTTGTCCTCTCCTAGCCGTCAACCACTCATTTTCGAGCCTCGTGGCCACGCTTTTATCCCAGCTTCACCTGTGTGCTCCACGAAATTACGAACATTTAGCAAAATAACATATGACGTTAAAATGCAAATAAATTCATGTTGCGAAAACTCTTTTTGGGCTTGTAAATTTCATTAGGTACCTCTTCTTTTTATTATGAGCACCTAATTCACATCTAAACTAAAAAAAAAAAAACATTTACGACGGGTCGGCGGCTTCCGAATTGCGCTCAAGCAGGAAAATTGAGCTGGACTTTAAGCAATTGCCACTCTCGGTCTACTTGGTGGACGGCCTCCATTTTAAGCCTCTTTTAAAGCCCTGCTTTATTTTCATTCTAGCCGCAATCAAAAACGGTGTCCGCCAAGTGGTTTCAGCGTGATCGGGTGCTGTCGCGCCTCGAGATAGCAAAGTCATAATAGACCTATTGCTACATTACTCAAGCATCGAAGAGATTGCAGGGAATGGTGTTCCACCCGCCACACGCGCACGCCTTCCCCGTATAAAAGATTCAAAGTAAAGAACCAAAATGAAGCGTTGACGAACGCGCGTGCAAGATGAAATTTGTTTTAGGTATTTGCTTTAGAAAAGTTACTACTGCTGACGCCAGCACGTACGGCGCGTGGAACACCAATCCCTGCATTCTCCTCGATGCTGGGGTAATATAGCAAAAGGTATATTGGCCCAAGCGCGCGCTCAAGGGAGCGCGAGACTACCATTCACTCTAAGAGAAAAGGGAGGAAAAAGGTAGCAATGGCGCGTCTTCCTCCCTTCTACTGACGCGCCCCCAAGCGGACACGAGAAAAAGGGAGGAACGAGACGTTTTCCTCCTTCTGCAGGCAGACGGGAGGGAGCTTTCGCCTTCCCGACTCATCTTTCGGTTTCGTTTTTGAGCACGTCATGCACGTTGTTTAATAAATGTTGTTGAGTTGATTGAGCTTTAGCGGCACCGAAGGCTGCCTGTAATTCTGTGTCCCAGTCCCAACGTGCGCAACATTTTGCTTGCATTGACATTTTTACCGCTAATTTTATCAAACGAGCAAACGAAGCCGCTAGAAACAACGAAGTTCCGGAGCAGTGCCAGCAGCGCTATGCACACTGCATAAGATGGCCATCTCCGGATGGCGGGACCCGCGCGGATCCGCGCGGACCACGCGGAACGATCTGTCGACGTTTTCGACGTTAAGGAAATCGCAGGAACTGCGTCCAAGACAGGCAGGTTTTGCTGCCGGCTGCCTGGGTGCCTTCCGTGCTGAGTTCGGTTCTGTTTTCCGATGCCGAGTGCCAACCGGCAATCAATGTAGTTCTGTATTTCTGTGTGTCAGCAACATAGCAGCAACATCGTGATGGCACTGTTGTGCGTTGTGAACAGAAGACTGGAATTATCGCCGATGTGACCGTGTGTTCGCGTATCAGTGGTGTATCAACAAGATGAGATGACGTAAACTGTCGGGCATTGATGTCACTGGTCGGGCCGTGATCGGAGGGGTGGGGTGTCGCAGGTTGACATTCCGCTTACCATTAAAGATTTTAAGACCACTTGAGGGATTAGGTGCAATCGATCGACGTGCGGATAGTCATGAAAGAACGCTGGCCTGAACAGTAAGCTCCTATCGTACTGTGGCCAATGTGATTCGATCTACTCCCCGAGAGCGATTGCGCTCTGGGGAAAGAGACTGATCAGTACGAAATTATGATGGAAAGTACGTATATTTACAGTGTGGAATTTTAGCATTAAAAAGAATAGTACGTAAAATCGAAGAAAAAGCTATTCTTTATTTTGCTGTTTAAATATACTACGATTCCTGGAGAAACTGCCCTCCAAGTGGCGCGCTGGGATGAGCGCTAGAAGTTTTCGAGCTCGCCATGGCGTAGCTCCGTACACTTAACGCCCGCCGTAAGTCGCGGCTTTGACTGCATTCAAGTTGATTGAAAAGCGATTTCTCTGCCGGTGAAGCATCACTTCCAGCTGAGTGAATATCCGCTCTACAGAGATTAATTCAAGACGGCAATTGCAGCCGTGCGCGAACAGCACAAATAGCAAAACATGACACTACAATAGAAATACTGGGTACGACGTGCCGTGCGGGGAAACAAACTCATGGCTTGGAACCGCATTGGAGCGGCTTGATTTATTGGCGTTCAAATAATTACGGCATATTCGAGCGTTTTCTTTTTATTAAGAGATTCATCCCCTGAGCCATTCAAAATACTCTCAGAGGTATGACATCGCTGGAAAAAAATTAACATGCTGGGAATATTTTTATTGCTTAGGCAGTCACCGATAAATTCCGTACGTTCAAAACGACCAGTATAAAAGACGGAAACGCAGAGCTCGGGTGTAGTGATCGGGTTAGTGTGCCGTTGTACTGATGTTTGTATGTGCCATGTATCTGTATGCGCTCAATGTCTGTTGACCTGATGCTTGTACTATGCGTAATGTGTCTACATGTGTGTATGATAGAAGTTCCCGAAGATCCCGAAACGCGATGAAGGCTTGAGGAAATAAAAATATTTTTTTTGCAGAAAATAAATGTTGTGGTATCTACCGCCACCTAGCCTAGCTACTTGTAATTACTCTGCTTGACCCTGCCATGTTTGTGCTGGCAAGCGATTTAACCTTCTTTCACGCTACGCAAGAAACAGCGGCTTCGAGTTTGTTCTTTTGAGAGCGGCTTTTGGTTTCGCTGATTGATTTCCCATTCCTCCGTGATGTGCGGTTGACGGAGGAATTGTGCCTCGAGGAACAGCAAAGGTAAGACGTAAAGTGCGTGAAGTAACTGGGTATCGGTTGTCTCCGTTTAACATCGCAGTGCTGACGACGAGAAGACTGAGTAACTGCTTTTGAAACGCAAGTTTCTGTACCTGCGGGGGAATCTGGCTCGGAAAGAAACACAGTTCGCGGAAAGCTCGTGTTACGCTTTTATTTGCTGCTCCTCTCGTCCCGTACAAGTGACGTAGCGTCCTTGTTAAGCCTTATTGAGCTCGATTTGCTCGATTCGGGGCCGCCATAATGAGATGCAGGCGACGGAGGAACTTTGCTCCCCTGCTTCAGGGACGAATGTTTCTCCCTTTCTAAAGGAACATAGGTTACAATAGACTGTTCCTACCCTTAGGGAGGACTATCGATACACTTTTTTCTGAAGAGTGTTGGCCAAGACGCGCGGTTTCCGACCTACATACTGTGCCTCCGCGGGCTCGCGTCGTCTGCTACGGCTGATTGCTCCCGCGCGTCTTCAACTCCGCTTCGCTTTTCACCACTTTTACGATCTTTTACAACACTCCCTTTTAGTAGTTTTGCGTACTTCGCCCATGTGTTTCGTAACCGCACGCAAAGTTGGGATTAAGTACGAGACGGTCCACGCATTCGACGCACGAAAGCGCTCTATGAACATGATTTGCATGGCTACCATCGGAAGTGGCATCGGCGGACCGCCTCTGCGTGGCGAGACACCGATGGTCATGACGTCGCTAGTTCCGATTGTGAGTCTTCTATTTCATCGGTTGTCGACATCAAGCAGACAGAAAAGTCGGAAGTGGTAGAAACTGCGGAAGGACACTTCCAGCTACTTCGCAGGATAAAGTCATTTAACGCTGCACAATCCTGCTGCGATTTTCCTGATTTTCGGTTGTAACGTCGATTGCTCGAGAGAAAAATATTTAAAAAAGCCGTGGACAGTGGCTTTTGAGCATTGCTGTGGTGTGCACAGTATTCTTGCCGCACGAGAATGAAAATCACAGGCAAAATTGCGTCGCGTCAAACTGGCACAATACTGAAAAAATGGGACAATTTCACCTGCGACAATCTTTTTTCAGTGCCCGAGACCGCGGTACAATAAGCAAAACTTTTAGTCGACGGAAGGACACAGAAAGAGAGGCGCTTTAAACTCAGCTACTTACCTTGCTTCAAGGAATCCTCATACACCCAGAAATCTAAGGCTGACTACAGCCATCACTGAACTTCCAGAAAGACACATGCAGTTACAAGAAAAGAACAGGTTACCGGGCATCGGACACACCCTTGTATTCTAAACATTGTTCACTTAAAAGATAAACAAAAGTTAAATTTTATCCCTTATACCCTTTTTCCCCACCTTCAAACAGAACAAGGAATCCAACTTTCATGAAGAAGGACTTGTAGTTTTGAAGACTGACCTTCCAAAAGCTCTACCCTCGTCTTCATTTGCTTGTATTGCGGAAAGAAACACCGAGAAGCGTCTGTTGTTAAGTTCGAACAAGCGGACTTCGTTAGATTGAAACGGGCAAGGTTGTCGTAAAACACTCGTACAATCTGGCTCGTCTGAATCTCCCACCAGAAACATCAATACGGTGATACCTGAGGTTTTTGAAGGGTATATATCAACAGATCAAACCCTGCTTCCGCTTGTTTTCTTCTCCTGGTACATTTCATCACTCAATTCACATTCGTATGTTCCCAAATGATGGGATAGATAAAAAATATTTTCTTGATATAATTAGATATGATAATCAGCAAAGTACAAATGTAGCGTATATGTACCGATTACGTTTCATTTGATTTTACTGTAACGGGAACGAGTTCCTTTTTCACAGATGGAACATGGAAAGGGAACGCGTTTCGAAAATCGGAAGGAACAAGGAACGATCATTCGTTCCTTTTCTTGAGCAACGTGTACAGCACTGGTACGAATTACGTATTGTTGAAAAGTAACATGTCGTCGTCTTTCTTCAGTGTCTTGTACCGTAGTGTCAAAATGGATGGAATCGCGTGATTTCAATTGCTGTTAAAATAAAAAAGATGCAACTACATTTTGTTGCGGACGGCGCTGTTGCTGTGGCGGTAACGAAGCCTCCGTGGCCTTGACCATAGAGTGCTATCACGTGACTTGCTCCGACGCTCTTATTGGATCTCAAGAGCCGCAGCCTCCATAGTTCGCCCAGTTATCGCGAAGTTGAGCACAACGCCTGTCGAGCTTGTTTGTTAATGCGAAAGCATTAACTGTCTCATGGAGCGAGCCGACGTCATCAGATTTGAAACCATCCAAAATGGCACCTTAATAAAACCACGCGCAAAGCTAGCCAACGGTACCATTTACACCTCAGTCCTGTTGGCTGGCGCGCGTCGACGAGGCTCCCATTGGGCGCTGCGCGTCAGTTTGTGTGGTGTCATCCTGACTGTGTCATCGCACTGTTGTGTTATCACTGATCAGCGCGTTCGCTCGCCTCTTATCGGTTGTACGGCGCGTGGCAATATATGCGGCTCATATTTATTTTTTTATTTCAAAATACTATCAGTCTCTATTGAGACTATGATAGGGTGGGTATACAAGTGTACAAAGAAAACAACAACAAGAGCAGCACACACTTGAAAAGGTAGTATAAAAGATAACACCAAATAATCACAAAAATGCTTTGACAATGAAAGATAAAGAATTGGATCCGTCATGGGCTATAATGCGTTGGCAGAAAACAATACAAAAAACAACATTTTATTTCACATTTTGCAAGATGCTATATAAGAAGAAAACGCTTCAAGTGATTGGCATACCACAGCTTGCTCAGAAAGAAGGTTCCAGTCACTTATGGTTTGTGGAAAGAATGAGTATCTGAAACAGTCCTTGAAGAACCGGGGCTGATGAAGTGCGCGACTGTGTTTGTTCCGAGTTATTCTCGACTCGTCAGGAACTAGGTAAGCGGTTTTATCTATCTGCAGTAAGCCATTATTAATCATATATAAAAATTTCAATCTTTTTTCTTTACGCCTCATCTTAAGTAATGGAATGTTTGCTTTTGAATACAGTGCCGTGGGTGAATCCAGTCGACGATATTTGGAAAAAATGAAACGTAAAGCAAGTCGCTGCACCTTTTCTAGCTTTAGCACATCTTTAACAATATGAGGGTCCCAAATTTCGCATGCGTATTCCATCAACGGACGAATGAGTGTTTTATCAGCCAAAAGTTTTGTGTTCATTGAACTTAGTTTCAAAGACCGCCTTAAATACCACAGTTTATAATTCGCTTTCTTTACAATACTATCAATATGAGCACTCCAACGGAGATCGTGAGAAATAATGACACCTAGATATTTGTAACTGCTTACCCTTACTAGTGGATACCCTTCGATGGCGTACGTGAATTTAATGGGCTTTGTTTTATGAGTAATAGTCATACAAACAGTTTTATCTAAGTTTAGTGACATTTGCTAAGTATTGCACCACTGACCAACGCGTGCTAAACACGTGTTAAGATTAATTTGATCGGAGGGCTCCTTAACCTCTGTATACAAGATACAGTCGTCGGCAAAGAGCCTAGCCTTAACAGTTAAATTGAAGAGTATATCATTAATAAATATTAAAAAAAGCAAAGGCCCGAGCACTGTCCCTTGAGGTACACCTGATTTTACATCGATCAAATCGGAATGTTTATCTTTAATTTCTACAAATTGTCTTCTTCCGTACAAAAACATTTCTATCCATCTGATGAGACCTGGGTTTTTCAGAATATATTGTAATTTGACTAATAATTTCCTGTGGTTAACCTTATCAAATGCTTTCTTTAAATCTAAAAAAATAACATCAACTTGGCCTTTACGGTTCAGTACTTCAGAAAAATCATGCGTGACTTCAACCAGCTGAGTAATAGTAGATACCCCCTTACGAAAGCCGTGCTGAGAGCTGTTTAATAAGTTGTAATGACTTAAGAAGGAGTGAATATGGCTCGAAAGTATATGCTCTAAGAGTTTACCACATGTTGATGTTAGGGAGATTGGTCTGTAATTGTTAACGGAGGTAGCTTTCCCAGACTTCAAAACAGGCACAACTTTACCAATCTTCCAGTCATTGGGTAATGAACCTGAAGACAGGGATCTTTCAAAAACGATAATAATATAATGGGACAGAGACTCGGCATATCGTTGAAGAAACGCATTTGGAATTTTATCGTATCCGGTTGCTTTCTTACAGTCTAGGTGAAGTAACAGATCTACGATTCCTTCCCGAGACAACTGTACATCAGGGATGGCGGGAACGTCTTCCAATTGGTTAAACACAGGCGTCGTTCCGTCATCAGAAGAAAACACAGTAGAAAAAAAACTATTAAAGCAATTTGCTATTTCGTAGTTATCTTCGATCGTGTGTCCATCGACATCAAGTTTTTCCACGCCCTCTTTTGATGGTGAAAGGTGCCGCCAAAATTTGCGGGGAGACGAGATTAAAAACGACGGCATCGTTTGGTTATAATATCTGTGTTTCGCGTCTTTAATTGCCGTTTTAAGATTCTGACTTAGCGACCTGATTTTTTCACGCGCACTGGGAGTGGCTGTTCTGCGAATTTGAGCCCGACATCGTGATATCTTTCTTTTTAAATGAATAATATTTCTATTGATCCAGGGATTGTGCGTTGCCTTCTTCTTTGTCCTAGTGGGTACATACTTAGTCATACACTTAGTTATAACTTCTTTTAAGTAAAGCCACAAGTCATTGACCGAAAGTGCTGGAGTATCAGCCATTTCCTGGAAAGTTCCTTGTGCCAAAAGTAGTTCGTCCAGGATCGCCTCATCATCGGCCTGATTGAAATCCTTGTATACGCTATATGTAAACTTTCTACAAGGGGTTGTTAAGTTTGGAAGAGATAAAAGGACTATTGCAATGATCTGAAATACCGGGCAACACGCTACACTCATAAGTGGTTGACAGCAAGCCGTCAGATACAAGAAACAAATCCAGAAGCGAACTGGACGAACCTTGAATTCTTGTGGGTTCTCTGACAACTTGAGTCAGATTGTGCGAAAAAACCATTTCAAGGAGAGCGGAAGAGACCAAGGTTTCACGAGAGGTCGGAACCATGCCATCCCAATCGATATCAGCAAGATTAAAATCGCCGGCAATGATAACTTTACGAGATGCGCGCGGAGCTTATCTAGAAAGTCATTCAGCTTATTCACAAATTCTAATCCCATTCCGGGCGGGCGATAAACAGCACCTAAAATGTATTCAACATGGCCAAACTTAATCTTGCACCATTTATTTTCTATGTCAGGGGCGCCTTCTAATTCCGTACAATCTAAACAATCCTTGATAACTATGGCGACGCCGCCCCTTTACTTTCCCGATCCTTTCTGTAAAGTTTATATCCGGGTGGGATGATTTCACAATTTAAAACTGATGAGTTCAGCCAGGTTTCAGTGATAATGACAGCATGCGGATTATGTTCAATCAAGATATGTTCAAGTTCAACGACTTTATTTACCACGCTTCTGGCATTCACATTGAGAACTATGAAATCTTTATTGCCGTTCGACATGACTGGTCAATCCCTAGCGTGATGTTGCTGCTCGTATGGGGCACGCGGGGGCAATTGTACTCTCTCATCCTTCTCTTCATCCCAGGCGTACATTACGTCCCCGATCTTTAATTTGTCGTACAATAATGTTGCCCTCTCCCCCTTATCTCTGTTATCCTTAGCACTGTCCCACAACTTTTTCCGTACGTTCCTGACGAGTAGGGAAAAGTCCTCGTTAATAAAAATGGCTGATCCTTTTAACTTCCGGGCATTTCTAAGTACTTCTTTTTTTTCCATGAAGTCACTGAATTTGAGGATAACGGGACGCATTCGGTTAGAAGACCATTTACCAAGTCTATGAATTCTTTCAACACTTTTCACGTGAACTGCTAACCTATCGGAGAACACTTCATTGACTACACTGGTAATTAAATTATCTTCAGTCTCGTTGTCCATCTCCCTGATTCCATAAACTATAAGGTTATTACGTCTACTTCTATTTTCCAGGTCATCTATTTTTTTTCTAGTTTTTGCACGCACAATTCTAGGTTTGATACTTTGTGCTGCGAGCTATTGAACTTTTCAACTAACTCATTCAAACGGGAAGTCGACGCCTCGATCGCTCCCAAGCGTGTTTCTAGGGTGCCAAAATGGCTTTTCAGTTGAGCAATATCTTCCGCTATTTTGTTTTGCCCTTCCAAAATTTTCTGCAGCGGTCCGGGATTTAGTTCAACATCACCACAGAGTTGGAGCAGCAGAAGAACGACATCCCAGCACTCAGTCATCATAACAAGAAAGTAGCCGGGGCTCGGCAGCACAATAAGTGATACAGTGTCATCCCTTAAGCATTTGCACCAATGATACTTATTACTGACCTGCATATACAGCAAGAAGGGATTAGCCATCCTGCCTGACGCGGTGCCACCGAGCCCACTGAAGTAGGTGTCGTGAAGCTGCCGGTTTTTGTAGGCAGCCGACGATGTTGCTCTCGTCACCAGCGGTCCGGAAGGAATCTTCAACGCCAGATGTCGCGCTGGCGGTGTGCGTTTGCTGCCGTAATCTTGTTTTCCATGATGAACTGGTGGATCGTGAGTCGCCGAGCAGATTACTTGCTCGAATCTTTGAACGCGTGTTGAGCCGGCCAATATAATAAACCAAGGAGTTCATTCTGCTGGGAACTACGTTGCTGTTTGTTCCTACCTCGCCCCACAAGGCACATGACAGATTTGAGTTGAGGCATAGAAAAGTACTCAAAAATAAACTGCCTCGGTCTGCTTCCGCGTTAGCAGTTTGAACGATTGCTCACCTGAATGCGCTCTGCGTCCGCGAGGCAGCGACTCCACCGTTCTAGGCCCAAAGTCAGCGCGTTGTACGCCGCAGATTAGAGAAGGGAGCGACGAGCGGCGTAGGCGTGCTTTCGCATTCACAACTCATAAGAACTGCTTAGGTGTACCTCAAGACCTTCGTTGAATTTTGATGGTAGTGGTCACATGTCACTGCCTGACTCCCTCGTCTGCAGTTTTCAACTGTTCCCATCCGACACTGCTCTGACGCGGCGGTTACGCAACGAATTACTTTTTCGCTGTCACAACGGCGTCAGTTTTGCTTTTTGTCACCGCTGCGGGTTGTTGGAACTGAGTAGGCAGAAAAACGGAGGGCGCTTTATCGTTAGAGCGTTTGAGCTGAAATAGACGTTAAGGGGACCGTATGTTAAACCTGCACTTTTGTGACGAGAGCTCGTGCCGTCACTTTGAAATACGAATTAAGCAGGCTTCTGCTGGGCCCACTCTCCGCAGCGTACGATCTACTAAAACTTATTCTTCGGTTTTCGTACGCTGTATCTAAAGGTATGACGGACATGCCCGGCCGAATTTGTTAAAGGTACGTCGGACGTACTCGGCCAATGTTTTCAAAGATACGTCGGGCGGATTCGGCGACCCGGGACGTCGGAAGTATGCGGTATGGATTTCATATATGATGACGGCGACCGGTACGTGCTGAGGGTGAGGGATCTGGGGATCATGCTTTGAAGTTACATTGCGAGATTACGGTAGCAGTGTCGCTCTCCACGGGCACGGCAACCGTCAGGCGCGCTAGCCGTATGCATTCATCCATCCATCAGTTGAGCTCGCGAGTATAGATTAAGAATACCGTTAATACGGGGAAAGTAATGCGAGGACAGCAGTGCAGCGCAGAAAATCTGACGAAAAAGAGCAACGAAAACACGTTCAAGAAGAAAAAAAGAGCAGACAATAGGTTCCTTTATCCGACGTCTGGGGCCTGTTTTCTTACAAAGTAAAGCTATAAAAAGGCCAGATGCCAGCCTCGAAAGTGATTTTGCTTCGCGTTTATTAAAGGCTCGTCAGTGGTGTAGGAAGGCCAGGTAGCCTTGGGATCGGATGTCTGCCTCTATGCCGCACCGTTCTCCAGCAGTCGAAATGCGTGTCAGGATGGCAGATCTTTTCATCTACACCTAATATACTGAGCGCTATGCAGCATGCGTCCCACGTAGAGCCTCCTGCAATATGAAAGACCCACTGGGAGCGTGGGGCCAAGGCGGCGGCTCGCGGGGAAGCTGCGCGGGCTCCGAGCGATTCCATTAACCCCGAGGGGAGGACTTACTCCGGGTAGAGCGCAACACCCGATTATCAGTTTCGGTTTCGCTGCGGAGAGCAGTTCGTCAGCGTCATGCCGCGGCTCTGTCCTACTAACCCGGCGGTTCCTGTCTGAGGAGACCTACATTAGCCAAGGTGAATATTTCGACTCTGATAAAGAGGAAGATTCATGTCATCTCTCTAACGTATGTACGTGCATTTCAACGAATTTTATGTTTTAAATATAAGACAAAAGCATAACTTTAGTATTTTTAATTCATTACCATTGTTACTTACAAGATAGGGAAATCTGACGGGGCCGTCGGTGGACAAAATAGTGGAAAGGGAAGGGCCCCTTAGACAGGAGGAGAGTAGTTAAGGACAAAGGCGAGAGAGAGAGAGAGAGAGTAGATGTCATGTCACGGGGCAGAAGCCAAGGCGCGCGCGGATGCTGAAGTGAATCTGAGCTTGCAGGCGAACGAGATAGAGAAGCGGAAGCAGCGCCTACCTCGGCTGGCCGAAATGCGTCGCATGAAGTGACAAGCCGACTCGCGTCTGCGTGCGACAGAGGCTGGGGCGGCGCGGGCTCGCCGAGCCCTCTTCGCTGAAAAACAATTAATGGAACATCCAGAGCTGTATCGTTAGGGAATGCGGTAGCATGACTCTGAAATGCCACACACGTCTCCGTTTTGGAAAACGCTAACATTGATTGCGTAATAAATCCAAAAAAGGCAGCAAAAAAAAAAACCTCTCCCCCCCAAAAAACAAAAAATGTAGGGGTCAGCGTTAGTGTTTTCAAAAGAAGAACCTGTATAGCACTCCCAGGGCTCATGCTAACGCAATTCCTAAGGATCCAGGAATGGAACTTCCTTTTATTTTCACGCGTCTTTCTTTGTGATTAGTTATTTGGTGTGCCTATCGGCTGACGCCGTAATGTTATTGGCCTCGGAAAGATAACAATGCGCTTAGGACTCGGCATGACCTACGTTTCTTAACCTGTCCCAGAATACACTACCACCTTCATTTGTCCTACTAGGAGAGGTCTTATAAGAGATAAGAAAGGCATATATGAGATAAAATCAATGACTTTAAACACGAGATTGATCTTATCTCTGCCTGCCTGACACATATCTTCAATCTTTGCTTTCAAAACGGCATATTTCCTAAACGAAACCAGTTCCCAAGAGTATCAGTCATACATAAAAAGTGCGATAAAAACGATCTTGGAAATTATAGACCGATTTCAATTTTGCCAGTGTCTCTTAAAGGTCTAGAAACAATGCTTCTCCTTCGAATGTCAATATTCGAGGATAGTCATAACTATGACTATCCTCGAATAATCCTCGGATATGAACTCGCTTTTCTCACACAAAAAGAACACATTCTTAAAAGTATTGAAAATAAAAATCTAATGTTCGGCTTATTAATTGACTTGACGAAGGCCTTGGATTTTCTCAGTCACACACTTCTAATTTTTAAAAAAATTTCGAAATATATAATCATCGGGGTCAGGTATCGCTTCTCATTCATTCATGCTTGTATTTTTTGGCAGCAGTATGTCGACATCTCTGCTCGATTGTCCGATGTAAAGCCAAATAAATCGGGTGTTCCTCAAGGAAGCATTGTGGGAAGTTTTTTGTTTTTTTTAATCTTGACGTAAATGATATTATAAATATAAGCAAATAAACGAAATTTAATATCTACGCAGAAGACACCATCATGCTGTTTAATGGAGATAGCCCATATAACTCATTAAAAACGCAAATGCCATGCTAAGAAAGCTAAATACGTGGAGTAGGCATATTGCTTTACAAATAAATGTGAATTAGACCAAGACTGTTTTGTTTCGCCCTAAAGGTAAAATTGTTTACATAGACGAGAATACTATGTTCAATCCTTCTAGAATTGAAGTGGTACCGGCATTTCAATCTTTAGGTTTCTTTTTTTTTTGTAGGAAACATGTCATGGGCTGATCATGTAAAATACGTTACATCAAAGCTGTGTAACATTGTTGGCCTGGCGTATTGGCACAAACATGTTTTGCATTTTTGAGCAAGGTTGCTGTTATATAACTCGTTATTTAACTCGTAAATTAATTACGGCCATTTAATTTGATAACAACCATGAATACAGATCTACAAAAGATATCTTATTACAAAAGAATATACTACAAAACATTTGGAGTGCTTCACCGGAATTTCCAACGGAGAATTTATTTGGCCAACTAGAGGTCGAACATTCTTTTAACTTGCATTGATACCGCCTGCGTGTTAAGTATAAAGGTGACATTAGTATGCATGTCCGACATCTTGCGAGCTTAGCTGACTTAAAAGAAAAACATATATGCACACCCTACGAGAGTCAAAGAGCCTTGGGAAGTCCCATTTTTTGAAAGTAATTGTAGCCTTCAAACCGCGGCGTTTACCCTCCCGACCACCCCCAACTATTCTTGTGCGCAATGCATTGAGCTTGAAAACATATCTGCAGGTAACCTAAGAAACATAACCATTTTTAGCCAAACCGATCAAATTTGATTGGCATGTTTATATATTCATTTTTCACTTTATATATACTCTCGCTACTCTGACTTTTTTGTTTGAGCATATTGTTGATGTAAAACATGATTTTTCTGTCAACTTTTTCTGCTGGTGTTACTCTTGTGGGGGCCAAGAACCAGTGAAGCTGTTTGAACAGCTTTTTTTACCAACACTGTACCTTACTGTTTGAAATAAAGCGTTTATTATCAATGTACTGACAGTATTTTAAAAGTAATTTAGATTATATAAAATATTCTGGCGCCAAATAAATAAAGAGCCGGTTCGATTTCTGAAGTATCACTTTATTTATTTCGGGGGCAATACACATTAGTAAGTTTAGTGAAGCAACTACACACCAACACGCGGCTTTGGTGACTTGCAGCTGCGGCGGCGCTGCTCTCGTTCCGGCGCATCCGCACACGGTTCACTTGTTGCAGATCCCGTTCGGGCCTCGTGCAGTGCCCACACGAGGTGCGGGTACTCTCTCTAAACAGCGTGTGGGTCTCAGTGTATTGTCTGCTACGAATAATAGTATTGACGGTGTGAACGCAATTTTATGAACACTCGTTATCACATGCTTAACCCCAAAGTATAAATCTCACTTCAAACGGACCCATTTCTGCGCACGCGCATTGCCGACACGAAATGCGGGCGAACGCGAACTTGTTTGTCAACAGTGTGTTGATCTATAGACGATTCCAAGCAGGGCATCTGGCCGCCGCCATGTCTCTGTTCGTGCGGGTAAGTAGTACTGGCAATTACATAGCTCTGCCATAGCGACCTCCACGCGCACGTTGCACATGCTTGCACGCATGAGGCTCCAGTGAAGCACCATGCTTGCAATTCCCTATAGGGAGTATTCACTGGCGGCCATAGCTGTGTGCGCAAATGCTGAGCGCGTGCTGACGGCGAGCTTCCACAGTTCTATTGTAACGTGCATTCCGCACCATCAAGAGTGTCGGTCTTAGCAGCCTATTGATGTGAGCTCGTTCTGAGCATGCGCTCTAAAGAGCACCCGCAAATATGGCGTCCAGTGAATGCTCCCTATAGGGAGTATTCCTTGGCAACCAGACATGTGTGCGCGACAGCTGAGTACGTGTTGATGGCGAGCTTCCACGGTTCTTTTACAAGGTGCATTTCGTACCATCAAGATTGCCGGTCTTAGCAGCCTGTTAATGTGAGCTTGTTCCGAGTATGCGCTCTAAACAGCTCCAGCAACTACGGAGTCCATTAAATACCCCCTATACAAAGGCGTTGTTTCTTCATCAGTTAATATAGACGATTGCAAGCATAGCCACTGGCCGCCGCCCCATCTCGGCTCGTGAGTGCAAGCCCGTTCAATTTCAAGCTTGCCAAAGCTATGCTCACTCGGAAGCTGCGTGTGCTTGTACTCATGGAACACCAGACGGGGCTCCATGTTTGCAACGGTCCATAGCAATATCTGTAGCAACCTAAAGGTGTTAAACAAAAAAATAATCTCGGTCAAATGGCAGCTAACAAAACCATGCATTTATACAATTAGCGGCCGATCGCAACACATCCTAGTTAAAATGCTTGTATAGGCCGCAATTCATGGACCCGCGATGCTTATGACTTGCGCCTGCTGCTCCCGTTGTCTTCACTCATCTTGTCTCGAAAGATCATGAGACGGTAGAGGACAAAGCACTGCAGAGAGAAAAGGAAGTGTCAGAAAACGAGTCACACGGTCGTAAAGGGTACCTTTAGCTGAGAGAACCTCATGATCGCTGCCGAATTGATTTGCGATCCTCCGCGCACAGCATGTACTCGTGATCTACGATCGCGGGCTGATTTGCCAATGGCAGAAATACCTATATTTGAGGTACATTTATGCTGGCCCTGTAAGGGACACTACTGAGCACGGATTGGGCCATCATTCTCTATGGTCCGTTTGATCCCAACAGCAGCCGGCGCTACATCCGATGGAGCAAACCAAGCAGCTCAAAAGGTGCATTTTCCCGACGCTCATTGCCTTGGTGTGTTTGCTATCACTAGAATTCTATCATGCACAGTGAATGCACAGCAATCCTGGACTTTCTTCTCTGTGCGTGAATGATTTACTTGTTGGGTGCATACCCACCGAAAATGATACCGGTGAGGATGCACTTTGGAAGGTGCTTGTCGTCTATATCCGATCGTTGAGTCGGCTGTGGTCTGACTCAAAGTAAAACTGAGTATAGTAATGCATTGTATCTGTGCTGAAACAAAACGTGGCAGCGACGTTTTACTACGAAGTTTTTGAGTGCATAATCTACAGTAATTTACAGTCAAAAAATTCACCACATTTGCAATTTTCTGTAATGCAAAATTAGAGCGCGGCTCTTGAGGAGGAGGAGGCGAGGGTACGAAGGGGAACGTATGCCCCTACTCCCCCTCCGTGCCCTCCCCTCCTCCTCCCCTCCCAATTAGCGGAAAATCTTCGCTAAATTTCCCGCTAAATATAGCGGAAAGTTCCCCGCTAAATATAGCACGTAACTTTTCCTGCTAAATCGAGCGGGTTAAGTTTTCCCTCTAAATTTAGCGTGGAAATTGACGTCACCTGAGCTTTACACCAATTCATTTTCCCGCTAAGTTTAGCGGAGAAACTATGACGCCCTATAATGCAACGCGCGCTGTCGCCGACGTCGACGGCGACGCCGCTCAATACGGAAACGGGCGACTAATGAAGCAGTCACACAGGAAGCGGATCCGCGTTCGCGAAGCGGTTATCGATGCTGTTGGCGAGAGGCGGTTGATGATTTCTCGGCCATCACGCGTAATCTTTTCAGACTTGTGTTTAGCAACCTGTTTTACAGTCCGAAATTTACTTCAATCTACGGCCTGAAGCAAACATTTTGCTATTTTAGCCACTCTGATAATTTTTCTTGTGGATGTTTGCACTCATCACGAGTTCAGGCGGCGAAAAAGAGGCATGGATTCGCAAAACTCGCAGGCGGTTCCCTCGACTTCGCCCACAAGCAAAGCCCAGCTAGGCGCGCCTTGATGACTCAGAAGAGGACGCCCTTGACGTTTCCTTCGAAGTGGACCCTTCCATAATGAATAGTTGACCTGGTCTTCAGAGGGCCAGTTCTCCCGTCTCGTTGTTCGCTCTTATCATTTTGAAGTTGAGAGAAGTGAGGTGGGCCGTCGTGCGGGGGTATTGTGTTCGGGATGCTTGCCGGTCGTGGCTTCGTTGGCGGCGGACTCTCCTCGTCATTCGCACGTCGATCGAGTCTCCTGTTTGTTTGATTTTATTACAAATAAATGCCTTATGGATTACCTCTGCATCGTCTGGTACTTCCACTTCATTTCTTGAGCATGTTCCTTTTCTTTCTTTTGGTGGAAGTAAACGTTGAAGGCCAAGCTAGCGTAGGTACTTTGCCAGCTCTGCGGCAGTGCGCTGGCTTCGCAATCAGGATCACGACGTCTCTATCGGCCTTCGTGGCGGTTATGCACGGTGTCGAAAGCTTTCAATAGTTCACGCGACTGTCTTAGTGGGTACAAAAGCTGACATTTTGCTTGATCAGGCGCGGGTGCCGACGTTCTACGGGCAAAGACAGTGAGCTTCGGGCTGTGGCACCGGATTTATACACAAACTCTTACCCAAACCAAATCACCGCTACGAAGCCCGCCAAGATTATGGATCAATTATTTTCGCTGCGGATTAAATTGACGGACGTGAACATCACGTTTCTTCGTTGATTTGTCCGCTGTAACGCTAGGACTTCAGCGCCTTGGACGCCCCACCAGCGACAGATGCCATCTTGTTTCGAAAGCCACCGACGTCACGTCTGCGACGCGTTGCGATTGGTTGCCGCTTCGCGTTCGCGAAAGCGGTTGGGAGGAATCGGTTCAGAAGCAGTTGGCGAAAACGCGCTCCAACCGCTCGATCCCAGCCGCTTTGCGGTTGAGAAAAATGTTATGAATAAAACTTTTTATCTCTATAATGATAAAACTTGCATCAATGAAAAAATTACATCCGATGTCCTTTCTACGTGTAAGAAAAAGTTGACCAATAGTACAAAGTTGCAACTATAAGAATGGAATGAAATAGAACGAAAAATGCGAAATCAAAATGTGTTTCCCTTTGTATTTTCATCGTAAATATTTTTTGATAACCTCTCCCTGCGATAATGCCTCCAAGGTGATGCGGGTAATCTCAATAAATGAATAAATACCGGTCACCAGTTTGTCAAAGGGGCCACCCGTATGGCTCGAAGGGGTCACCTGTATCAGCAATAACGGTCATCCATATGGGCAAACAGGTCACTCCTTCGGCCAAGCGGGTCACTAGTCCGGGCAAATGGGCGACTTATTTGGGCAAACTGTTCGCACGTTTGCTCAAGCAGGTGACCATGTTGTGCAAACGGTTGACCGGTGAACGGCAAACTGTACCGATTTATCAATAAAATTAGTTGCATTACGCGGACGACTTCAAATCGATGAACCGGCGCTCCAGACCTTCCGGAAATATATAGGACGCCACGGCTGAAGCAGGCGTGTTCATGCCGCCGATTACTACGTTCCGTATCAAACGGGCTCCGGTGACCGGAAGGGAGGCGGGGGAGGAGGGGGGTAGGGTAGACAGCCGCGAACGGCACTTCAACACGCGAAGGGCCGCATGCGGCTCGCGAGCCGCAGCTTTACCACCCCTGATCTAGAATTACCACGGTTCTTGTTTACTTTGCAATCTTCTCAGTTGTATAAAAGCTTAGTTGTGCCTCTTCACATTTCACAGATCGCTTGCACGTTCGTACTTGTTTACGGAATAGGTTTTACTAAACTTGTAGTAGAATTGAAAACAAATATTTGTGTCTGTTTTTCTGCCCATATGCAAGCACCTGCGCGAGCACATAGTTTTTACGGGTTTCCTTCATGTTATAAACGGGTTTATTAGTTTCGGGACGTCTTACATAACTTTAAGATAGTAACCTTCCAAACGAAGTCCATTTAGGGCTAGCGAATAATTTGCCTCACTATCCGAATGGCGCGTTCAAATGTGCGGTCACGAGCCAGGTCCAATGGGTACTGTACCAAAAGGGTACGCCTTCTCAAACTTGCACCCGTATCACGTTTGATCCAAACCGATCGAGAAGTTTTCCGCCCGTTTGATTCAAACGGGGCGACGAGTTTGCCTACGGTTTGAACTTCAAATGTTTTTGTTTCTTTTTCTTAGTAGGTCTTTCACCTTTTTCTTTCGCTTTCCGAACGAATCACCAGGCTGGTTTTTAATAATTGTGACACTCGAGGCTCGTGAATAGTCATGCATGATGTAGCGCGATGCCTTGTTTTGAACAAATTCGAGTTTGTTAAGAAGGTATGCTTGATGAGGCCACCAAATGATGTTGGCGTATTCGAGTTTAGATCGCTCAAATGCTTTGTAGGCGGTTAGTTTGACTATCTGAGATGATCGGAAAAGGTTGAGTTTGATGTATCCGAGCGATTTACATGCACTTGAAACGGCGGCATTGATATCATCGTTCCAGGTGAGGTCCTCTGAAAACAATTACTCTTAAGTACTTGTATGTTTGAACTTTTTTATGTTTCGTGGTTAATGGAATATTTCCTTGGCGTGAAGGAGGGCTGACTGCGCCAAACGTTATAAATCTTGTTTTGTTTGTGTTCATTCTCAGTTGCCATGTGCTGCAACAAAGTGAAATCATGTTGAGGTCTTGCTGTAGCAGTGCTTGATCATCTGGGTCGGTGATGCGCCGGTAGATAACACATTCATGTGCAAAAAGTCTTATGGAGGATGTTAAGCTAAGAGGCAAGTCGTTTACGTAAATGAGAAATAAAAGCGGACCCAATACGCTGCCCTGAGGGACTCCGGACTTTACTGATAATTAAGAAAGCTCACTCTCTCCAACATATGTAGCCTGTTTACGAATTTCAAGAAAATGGAAATCCATTGTATGATAACAGGATGAATGTTGAGTTGAGACAGCTTGTACAACAAGTGTTGATGAGGTACGGAGTCAAAGGCCTTGTCAAAATCAATAATTATGGCATCAGTTGGTCGGGAACAGTGGATGTTTTCCTGCAAATTAGTAACAAATTCAAAACGTTGTCTTTCAATGAAAACCCTTCTCTGAATCCATGTTGGTTAGTACAGATTAGGTGATGGTCAGATAAGTATCTAAAGATATGGGAATATATGACATGCTCTAAAATTTTGGAATGTACACTTGTTAGTGAAATCGGTCTATAATTAGTGAGATGGTTTTATCCCCAGATTTATAAATTAGTAGAACATTGCCGAATCTCCAATCCGCCGGACGGTAGATTAGCTCAACAGATTGCTTGAAAATGAGATAGAGTAGATGACAAGATATGAGTCGTGTTACCTCCAAAGTTTTGGACACATATCGTCTTCGCCAGGTGCAGAGCTTGGGGAGAATCGATCAATAATTGCCAAAATGCCTTCTTGTGTAAAGCTGACTGCTTCACATGGTACGGTTGGGGATACACAAATTGGATCACATGGCAAAGGACACAGTTCCTCAGTGAAAACAGATACAAAATACTCATTAAAAACGGTTGCTGAATCACGGTTGAAGAGCTCCTGTCCTTGCTCATTATTAAGCTTACGCAAAGTTCGTTCTTGTTTAGGACCGATGGTTTTCCAAACTTTTTGGGGGTTGGTTTTAATAACTTTAGAAGGTCACTCGTGTGATATTTATTTTTTGCCTTTCTAATTTCAGATTTGTACTTTTTGTAGTACTCATTATGTTTTGACCAGTCCATAACTAGATGACTTAACTTTGCTCTAGAAAAGAGACGTTTTTTCTTATTAAATAGTATTTTTAACTAGTTAGTGAACGATGGTCGTTCAGCGTTCGTTTTTAGCACAATTTTCGGAGCAAAAGTTGACTTTAGTTTCTTAAACTTCATCTTCAACTTATTCCAGTTTGCCTCAAGCGATCTTTCGTTAGAATTCGCTAAGTACCTAGACGCGAAACTTTGAAAAGAGGCAACAAGAGCTTCCTTGTCGACTTTTGAACAATCATATATATAATTTTGGTGCAGTAGCTCTAAACTCAATCGGGAGTGTCATTTCATTAAAAACAATGTTATGGTCACAAATTTTACCGAGAACATCAACTGACGTAATATTTTGAGGAGACGACGTAAACACAAGGTCTAGTCTAGCATTGTTCCTTGTAGGTTGAGTAACAATTTGGTTAAAGTTAAAAATGCTTGCTATATTAAAAAAGTAGAGGCTTCCACTGGGTTTGAACATGCATTTTTAATACGCCTTTCTTTACGGTTAACACCATTGTAGTCAAAGTCCCCTCCTAACATATTACAACAATCTGGGTAGGAACATTTAATAGATTCGATGCATTCAAAACATTACTCTGAAAAGTCGCCATCTTTTCCGGAGGGCGATAACAGGCACCAAGAATAAGACATGAGTGAGCAAATTCTAGTCAAACCCACAACACTTCTAGGCTACTATCAACAGGAATGAGAGATGCGGTAATATATTTGCTAACTGCAATTAGGACCCCTCCCCCCGCGACAGCGTGCGATCTTTCTGAAACAGATGGAATGACTCACTCAGAAGAAGCTCCACATTTTTAACTTCAGGTGTTAACCACGTTTCAGTTCCTACAACAATCTTAGCATTGGTATCGTCGATGACCGATGCAAGATCGTCGTGCTTAGAAAAAAGACTACGGAAATTAGCGAGAAGGAGTGAGACGTCGACTTTTTATTTGGCTACGTGTTACCGCATGCTATTGCACAGTCATATTGTTGTTCTGAAGCTGCCTTAGCAAAATCACCTCGTCCCTCTGGAGACAATAGCAGATTTGTTTGCCATCTGCGTATAGCTTATCGTAGACAAGTTTGACCCTTAATGTTTCTCTGTTCACTAAATTGCCATAGTTTGCTACCATGTTTTGACATCGTAGCAAACATGTTTTAAACACGCAATTTAGTGACGTCGGTATTTTTAGTACAAACCTGTCTTTCTGAATACGATAATTTTGATGCATAAGTTTTTGATTGGCATACAGACATGCTTTTGTGCTTGCATATTTAGTTGCATATTTAGTTGCCTATTTACCCAACTCTCTGTTTTGTGTCTATTTAAAGTGTTTGTGCTTAACCCAGTATGCTTTCGAGCTGTTGGTTAGCACAAGGGAAAAATAAACATTGATAGATTAATTGATTGGTTGATCGCGAGTATCTAGAAACGCGCCGGCGATATATTTCTTTTATTTGTCGGCAAGCGCAGTTGAGGTCAATATGTCTCCGGACTTAGAGAAATTTAAATTCCTGACATCGCCGTCATTCACGATCATTAGCTCGTCTAAATTGGGCAAAAGCACGTATGCCGGTCGATGTTACCCAAGAAAACCAGACAGAAATTTTTCTCTCACTTGTTCCCCAATCCCAGACTGGTAAAAATACTTCAATTTTTCCTGGGCGAGTATGTGCGCATCTCGAAAGACCGTCATGTTCTGATGAAAGAAGTACAAGCAGTTGCTCACGGACGAGGAGTTCATCGTGGGCGGAATTCGATCAGGTGTGCACAGTACCTATCATCTAGTCAATATGGTGAGAAAAGACCCCGTTGCAGCGTGTTTCCATCTCCGAAAACGAGGCCTGGATCATCGAGAAGATTTTGAAAAAACGACGTGCACCTGATCTCCAGTGCCTTGTGAAATGGAAAGGCTACGATTCCTCTCACACCAGTTGAGTTAGGACAAGTGATTTTGAAAAATAAACAAAACATTTAAAAATATGTGCGATCATGTTATTCACTCTGCATTGAGTCTTTTCAATAGACTGCAGATTTGTTTGAGAGGCACACATACACGTAGCGTATTTTATCACCTTTTTTCAAAAAGTCCAAGAGGCGCAAAGTTGAGTCGTGATCAAAATAGAACCCATACATTGAGGGCTTTCCTCAAACCAATCATCTAATTTGATACATATTGAATGGACACCGACCTAGATATATCGATACACTTATAATGCAAGTGTCTCGGAAGTGTAGGACATGTCTCCGCAAGACAAGAACGTCTGCTTCGATAAGACATTGTTTTAGGTTGCGAGTCTGACTTTTGTCCAAGTTTATGCCGATGTTATCGATATTGTACACTTTCATTCATGCGCATATCGACAAAACAGAGTTTTCATATCTTTGAACTCCGATGTCTTCCGTCAAGATTGTCTCGAGTGTGCTGTGGCCATACGGGTTTGATTGAGACGTGGCAAGTCCGAAGACAATAATGCAGATGATTTGAAGGAAAAGCACAATGGCAGCTATTTGATGCCTGATAATCGGTCGTGTCACTTCCATAACTAAGGTAAGGAGTCTTTATGGAGAAGATATATAGAGAGAAATTACTTTCGCTGATTGGTGTGGCGGCGCCGCACAAGTGACGCGATTAGTTGCGTTACTCGATATATATTGGGGAATATCACCAAGGACATGGCGACATCAACCGGCGTGTCCCCACACTTAACCACGAGTCAACGAAGCAGAGGGGCTTGAAGTACGCTGATTGGTGTGGCGGCGCCCTCAAGGGCCACCATGTAGGAGTATCACCGACAATTATCATAACATAACATAGCGTAACAGAGCACGAGTCCTCGCATTTCTTACGATTGCATACGACGTCTAAGCACGAAAGAGACACTTGTACCTCGGCAGGCACTGGTTCAACGCATGCCGAGGGACAGGCCTATAAAGTGACATGATGTCACGTGAAATGACGTCACAGACATCGACAACCATCAATAGACCTATTAATTGAGCGATGAAGGACAATCGTCCGATAATCGATCATTGGTCGATGATGAATTTATTGATTGATTATCGAAGATCAATTTTTTCCGATATCAGAAACATTAGTTTCTGATATGTGGATAAGTTAGAGTAAGATTGGCTAATTTGTCGCGCGTGGCCAACGCCCTGTGGTCGGGGCCATCTACGTGGGTGATCGCTGTGGGCGTGGTCACCGATGCCCACGACCTGTTACTGGCATGGGAGAGGGAAAGAATCCCCGCCCACCTAGGCTGTGATCGGTCGTGTGCGAATACGTACACATTTTCGATATCCACGTATCCGGTTTCTCATCAATCTTATCTACGATATGTTTCCTATACCCGGGTATATAGTTTTTGATATCAATACTTACATTGTTCGAATCCGCACACCTTATCTACTACTCCCGTACCTGTATGGAAGCCCGTTGCAAGTGGTAACAGACCACCACTGGCTTTATTGGATTGCAAACCTGAAAAATCCCTCAGGACGTTTCGACTTCAAAAATGTTACGTGAGTTTTGTCTACACGTTCGGTCGCAAGCACAGCGACGCTGATTGTTTGTCGAGTTTACATGTGCGAGTTGGCGTCTGAACGCACCGACAACAGCGTCAAACATGACGTATTTGTCGGCGCGGTGAGCGTGAACAACATGGCAGCACTTAAACAAGACGATCTTGAGTTGCGCGCACTCATCAAGCATCTTGAGGGACGAGGACGTGCTGTTTCACGTGTCCTCGCACAATCCCTGAGAACCTTCGCGGTTCGAGAAAGTGTACTGTACGAAGAAGACTTCAGTGGCACCCACTCAACATGGCTGCTGGTTATCCCTGCAAGTCTTCGAGCAGAAGTCCTCCAAGCGTGCCATTACGACCCGACGGCGGGGCACATGGGTTACAGCGGCACACTTGTACGGATTCAAGAAAAATACTACTGGCCGAAAATCCCGAAGATTGTCCACCTATACGTCCAATTGTGCCGCGAATGCCAACGACACCAAAATTACCGACGAAGCCGGGAAGACTTCTGCAGCCGATCGCTCCCCGACTACGCCGTTCCAGCAGATTGGAATGAGTTTGCTTGGACCGTTGCCACCCCTGACGTAAGGAAACCGGTGGATAATCGTCGCGACCAATTGCCTCACAACGTGCGCCGAGGCAAAAGCGCTCTCGTCGGGAACCGCTGCGAAAGTAGCCAAGTACAACCAAGTACAGACCGAGGGTCGTCGTTTTTCGCACAGGTAACTAGGAGATCCTGCGGCTCAGCCACACCAGCCATCGTCGAACGACGGCGTACCATCCGCAGATGAACGGGCTGACGAAAAAGCTATACAAGACCATGGCAGACATGATCGCCATGCACGTCGACATAGAGCGCAAGACGTGGGACGAGGTCTTACCTTACGCCACGTTTGCCTACAACACGGCAGTTCAAAAGACCACTGGAGTTACACCTTTTCAGTTGGTACAGCTGCAACAAAAAAAGAATAGCACAACTGACCGATGACCGAAGCGGCAAAATTGCGACACGTGGTGCTATTGTTCCCGAGCGCGCCTATAGCGAGAGTCCAGTCACATTGCATGTCTCAACGCGGGAGTCCGGCAGAAAATTGAGGGATAAGATAGCTTTTAAAATGCGGGCTTCAGGATGGGCTGCTTCCTGAAGGCCGGCCCCCGTTGAGACATGGAACATGGCTGTCACTCTCGCTATCGGCGCGCTCAGGAACAATAGCGTCCAGTGGCGCGATTTGCCGCTCCGGTCATCAGTCACTTGTGCTACTCTTTTTCCGCTGCAGCTGTACATTGTCGGAAAGTAACGACCTTACTGGACGCGATGCTCTCCAACCAGTCATGTGACGATTGGGGCGACGACGCCCAAGTTGTCGTTTAACGGGCTGAAGAAGTCCGCCAGCTCGCCCGACTCCGGGTTCAAGACCAGCAGCGTGTCGACGCTGGCCGCTACAACCCTCGTCATCGGGACGTTCACTTCCAGCCCGGAGACAGGGTCTGGGTGTGGACACCCATTCGTCGGCGCGGCCTCAACGAAAAACTGTTGAAACTGTTCTTTCGACTGTAGTCGGTACTTCGTAGCCTCGGGGAGCTCAATTATAATGTAGTGACCCGACGGAATGAAAACATCACGACGCCGACTACGATCCGAGGTGGTTCACGTCGTTAGACTGAAGCCGTTCTACGCTAGGTAGCATTGGGAACTTCTCGTTTTGTTAGCTTACCAATATTTTGTTTTGTTTTTTGTTGCATCGGGGCGATGCTATTTTAATAGGATGAGTAATGCCGCGCGAATAATGAAGAAGATACGCTTCTTTGTTCATCTGTTCACCCCGAGAGTAAACGATAAAATGGCCAGGATAACCTTGCCTAGTCAGTCTCGCTCTCGTTTCCTGTTTCGCCGCCAAATCGCCGGCCACCTTTTTTAATTTTTCGACGCTCGTTCTTTATTTTGTTTGACAGAAGTTCGCTGATTAAACTTTTTTTTCAGTTCATTATTTATTGTCTCTTCGCCTTACTCCGTGACAATATTATCTCAACAAAATTTGTGTGCCCCCTACGCTCTATTATTAGGACATAAAAAGGAACTCGCTTTGAAAGGCAAATAATATAAAATATAAATAACGTTAAGCAATTTCATTCAACTGCAGCATAACTCGTCCTTATAATATTTACTTTTGAAGACGCTATTACACAGACACTCAATCATAGTATTTTTTCTTCGCCATGTGAGTCTTTTCAACATTTTGTGTGCTTTAGTATGAGGTTTTGCTTTCTTGACTTTCATATAGTGCCACTACGAAGCATGATTTTTGTATTATTTACAATTAACGTCTGTACATGTGAATGTAGTACATGTTACATATGTAACAGACAAATCCATCATTTCTTTCTTGTACACCTGGTCGCGCATGGTTTGTCGACGAAAGTGCAATAGTAACTTTCACACTTGCGATTATATCGGCATGAAGGTGTAAATATATAGTAATATAACAATACCGAGAAACGGTATTGTTATATTGGAAACGGTTTCAATGCTAGGATTATGTCATCAAAAATACTCACGTCCACGAGAAATGTGACAATAACTTGTGAGCTCTTACTTCTCTGCGAGAAAGACGCCGAAACCAAGATTAGGCGAAAACGGGTAAGCCCACTAGCCTTCAGTAAACTCTGACATCAGATAAACCGTGCTGTTCAAATATTCCTGAGAAGCTGGCATAAATAAGCGCGAGCAGTGACTATGTGACGAAGCTTAATTAAACTTGAAATTTGGGGCTGCTATTCCCAATATAATCACTTCACATATATGTATGTTGAGGACAGGGCCGGATTGTTGAGCAGTGCTCGTCCCGGGTGGCACAGATTTTTGGGCCAACGTTTTTAGTAGTCCAAAAGTTCAGTGAGCAAAAAGCCATAAAAGCTATGGTAGAGCCAAACTTGACCCTCTTTGGCCAGAGACTGAAGATCACGGCGCTCGATCGCCAAATGAGTGCCAAAGTAAAGCTTTATTGCTGGTAGTTTGGTTGTCATCAGGCATCTTACGGCTTAAAGCGAAATGCAAATGCAGAGTTGGGAATCCCTCTTCGTTGTGTGGTTTTTATGGGGTAACTTTGGGCTAAGTTCTAGGTTTATGATTCACTGCTGGTTCTTTCGTTCCTACATAGAATCTTTCTCTTAAAGGATACTGAACCACAGAATATAGTGTCCCTAATAAGTGGCGCACGTTCTTTCCACGAGCCAGCAGCCGCCGGTGTGCGCGAGCACACGCAATGAAAATGACGTCGAAGACCTCCATTCGCGCTTAAGAGGACAGTGAAATGCATGGGCTTCGGGCAAAGGGAGAATAAAGACAGGATTTTCATCTCTACAAGTTGTGGGCACCCTGGCGGCTCCACAGCCCAGTTGCCCGACTGCGAGGCAAATGTGCCGAACTTTTCCCGCGTGGCGGCGACGTCACGCCGGCCACGCGAACATCGAGTGCGCCGCCTTGATAAGAAGGATCAGAGGCGGCTCACAGGGACTCGCTGACTGGACTCAGCCGCCGCTGGTAACCATGTGAATCGTCTCTTCCATGTCCCATTAAATGTAGTTTCTTGTTGTTGAAACCTTTGGCTCCGTGTTATTCCTCCGGGTCGGGTATGCAGCAAGGCAAACCGACCACAATGGCGCCCAACCGTGGTATGCTACCCACTCGGAGGGATTTCACGGGGCTTGGTTTCTTCTTTCGGTAAGCTTTTTTCATATTCCCCGTGTCTCCTATCGTTGTTTCGTGCTTCCGTAACGTCCGCGTTTGTTGTATTGGAGTGTTTCTGACTGTTTGTTTTCTGACCGCGGCAATCGCTTGTGTTGCGCTTATGTTGGGTTTTTGGGGGCGTTTCTTTTTTGTGCTCGCAGGCATGCTCACACGGGAGCAGGAAGCCGCGATGGCCGCAGCGGCACAAATGAGCCTGCTCACGAAGGTCACGGAGATGTGCGACTCCGTGATGCAGCGCCTGGCCCACACGCCTGGCCAGCAGGAAACCCAACCGCGAGAGCCCCGACCACACTTGACGGTTCCAGTCTACATGGGGTAAGACGACGTCAAGTCCGTGGCAGACTTCCTGGGCGAGCTGCAGACGTACCACCTTGCCTCCGGTGCCTCGGAAGCCTTCATCGTGGAGCGGATTGTCCCGCTGGCGTTGCAACCCAGCGCCAGGTGCTGGTTGGGGTCCCAGGCCCCCTTCACCAGCCTGGCGGACTTCCAGACAAGGCTTCGCGAAGAGTTCCTGCCCGCAGGCTACGCAACGCAGATTCTCCGAGAGGTCGAGGCAAGGACGCAGCACCCGGATGAAAGTCTGGTCCGGTACGTTCGGGCCATGCAAGAGCTCTTCAAGAGGGCGGACCCGAAGCCACCGGAGTCGGACAGAGTAGCTCGGGTCAGAAGACAGTGTCACTCAAGGTACCATGTCTACATGATCAACCGCACCTTTGAGACCCTTGAAGAGCTAGCCCGGGGCGCCCGCCTCATCAAGGAAGCTCTTCATGCCGAGCGGAACTACGTGCCGCCGCCACCACCCAAGTACGCGCTCTAACCGGCATGCGCATGGCGGGGCGCCGAGGCCTCCACGCAAGTGGACTGTCCGAACGAGACTTCCCTTCCCCACCATGTCAACCAGGAGAGTTGGCGTGGCATGCATGGCGAGCTCCCGTGCGGGATAAGCGGATGTTCGCCTAACTCTCCCCGAGAGGTCCCCGGAGGTCACAGCGGGGCCCGTGAGGGTTTCGGGCGGGGGCCGCCATGACAGGTGGGAAGTCGTGTGCCGTGCCCTATCGTAAACTGGGGCCCAACGGAGATCACCACCCAAGCGAACCATCTTCATCAGTCTGCTCCTGCAAGTGCTGGCGTAAGCTGGCACGGTGCGGTCGCAAACCCGCAGCCCAGCAGCATTGACCCCCGCCGCAACGGAACAAGCCCTCCACAACACAGCCAGTCGCAACCCTGGTGGAGGCCCTCCCATAGTGGTTCCTTATCCGATCACTGGAGGCGGTCCGACGGGCACCTCGGTGCGGGTGGCCTAAGCAGGCAACTGTCGTCGGACTGCTGCTACCACTGCGAGCAGCCCGGCCGTCGCCGAAACCAGTGTCCAAGACTTCTGGACACTACAAACGAGAGGTGGCACGAGACGGCGGCAAAGGGCCGGAACCAGAAGAACCAGGGAAACTACTACGGCCGGCGACGCTGAAACCAGACAGCCACTCGCCGACGGCCGTTACAGTCCCTGGGAGCAGTGAGGCCACGGCACAGATTCCATCGGTATGTCGAATCCAGCCCGAGCCTAACATCATTGAACCGCGCATGACGATTTCACTGCTCGATTCTCCCATTGCCGCACTTTTGGATACTGGGGCCGCTATCTCGCTTATAGAGGATCTCGTTTTTGAACTCTGCAAAGCAAAAAAGATAAGCCTCCGGGAGTGCGAAACCCGGTTGCACCTAGCTTCTGATACAGCGATAACAGCTGGAGGAGCCGTGAGGCTGCAGATTCCGTTTAATGGAAAGAAGCGGCGTCAGCGATTTCTTTATATGCCGGGACTCGTGGTGCCTGTGATCTTGGGCCCAGATTTCATTACAGGCGAAATCATGACGCTCGACTTTTCTGGTGGCGGATATCGGCTGGGACAACAACCGGAGCTGACTCCGTTCACCATACGAGAGGACTGCATCCGTAACCTGCCCACGGCAGCCCACGTCACTGATGTGCCGGACGTCTTGCCTGCCGGCGTTCGAGAATCGTTGCGAAAGTGCCCCGCAACCAGCCAGCAGAAGCAGGAGCTGCAAGCCGTCCTGCAGTCTTTCTCACCGATGTACTCGGAAACACCTGGGAAGACTGACATCCTGCTGCACCGCATTGAAACCGGTGACGCGCCGCCACGGAGGTGCAACCCTCGACCGATCAGCGTCCACAAAAGGGCACTCCTTGATGCGGCGCTCGAGGAGATGATCGACACCAGTTCAGTACGTGAGTCGAAGAGCCCCTGGGCGTTCCCCGTGGTTCTCGCTCCGAAAAAAGACGGAACCGCCAGACTCTGTGTGGATTACAGGCGGCTTAACGATGTGTTTGTACGAGACAGCTACCCTTTCCCTATCATTTCCTCCGTGATGTACGCGCTCGGTAACGCGACCGTGTTTACCACGCTGGATTGCAGTCGCGGGTTTCTTCAGATCGAGATACACCCATCAGACGTTCCAAAAACGGCTTTCATCTGCCACAGAGGGTTGTTCGAGCTCACCCGACTGCCGTTTGGCTTGTCTAACTCTCCAGCCAATTTTCAACGCCTGATGGACGTTGTACTCGGGAACTCGAAGTACGAATTTGCCATGGCATACATGGATGACGTGGTTGTTTTCTCGAGAACTATGGAGGAGCATGTCGAACACCTTCGCATCGTGCTTGAGCGAATGCGTAATGCTGGGCTCACGATTCATCCCGGAGAGGTTCAGTTGGCCGCGCCCAAGATTAACCTCCTTGGATTCGTTGTGGATAACGGCACGCTCCGCCCCAACGAAGATAAGTGGCGCGCGCTAACGGAATACCCAAGCCCACATGACGTAAAGAGCCTACAAAGATACCTCGGAATGATTGCGTTCTACCGGAATTTCATTCCGCACTGTTCCGAGATATCCCAACCGCTCAATCACCTACTAAAAAAGGCGTCAAGTGGTGTTGGGCCGAACAACAACAATGCGCATTCGCAGCCCTTTCCAAAGCCGTGACTGACAACGCTTGTTTACAGCTCCCAGACTTGAACAAGCCGTTCGTTCTGCAGACAGATGCAAGCGACTGTGGCCTGGGTGCTGTCTTGCTGCCGGAGTATGGTGGTGTGCTTCGGCCAGTTGCTTTCACGAGCCACACGCTAACTCCAGCCGAGCGCAACTACAGTGTCGCAGAACGTGAATGTCTCGCCATTATTCATGCTTTGAAGCGCTTCGATATGTACCTAGATGGCGCAACGTTCCAGATTCAATCTGATCCCTTAGCGCTGTCATGGCTAAGGGGACTTAAGAATCCAGCTGGACGTCTTGATCGTTGGGCGCTTACGCTACAACAGTACGACTACTCCATCGTGTACCGCCCGGGGTCAACGAACAAAGTTGCTGATGCGCTCTCTCGTGCTCCACTTCCTGAGGAACACTCGCAGGATACCCATGGCTTGGTGGCCGTCGCGGTCACGGCACGAGGATCCCCAGATTCACGGTGGGGTACATTGGTGAGCCGCGAGGACCTTCGCCAGGCGCAGCTGGATGACGGACTCTGCCAACGCGTGTCCGCTTGGCTGGCAGCACGAGGTCCAGTCGACCGCCCAAGTGACGAGGAGTTCGACTCCTACTTGATGAGCGACGACGGCCTCCTGCTGCGCTACATCCCCCAGGCCGACGACGATCCGGATGGCTCGGCGTTCCGGACCGTGATACCCCGCAAGCTACGTAAGCTTTTCATCCGATACATGCATGACTCTGCCTTGGCAGGACACAGCAGTGGGAGCAAGACTTACGAAAAGTTATCCCAAATTGCTACTTGGCCAGGTATGAGGCAGGATGTGCTCCGATACGCTCGTAGCTGCTCGGTGTGCCAGAAGGAAAAACCACGTGGTGGTCAGCCCCCCGGTCTCATGCAACCAATCGTGAGTCAGAGCCCTTGGCAGATTTGTTGCTTTGACGTCATGGGCCTCTTCCCACGCAGTAATCGCGGCAATCAGTACTTGTTCGTGGTAACCGACCACTTCACGAAGTGGGTTGAGTTATTTCCTTTGCGGAAACTAGATTCGCAAAAAATCTGGGAGTGTCTACTTGAAACATTCGCTAGGTTTGGCTTTCCTGCACA